>BJCM01236402.1:0-16467 GCA_018326385.1 Flaveria bidentis
TGAAGTTGCTATACTCTGACCCTCGTATGATGTCAGACTGGTTTGAAGCTGCTTTAAAGAGAGAGTACCACACCAGGTGGGTCAACTTCAAACCTCAACAACCAACGAGGTACATCCAAAGATCTGAAGTTGATGCCATTACTGGAAAACGAAAAATAATGCTGAAGTGGAGTCCTTCGCGCACGATGTCTAGAATCTCTCTACGGGAAATGCCACAGGACTTCACTCCACACTTCAAGTGGTGGTACTACGATTGGAGAACAGGTGAGGCGGTCATAGTGTTGAACATAAATGGAATATGGAAACTATCAGGGTGTTTGACCCCATATGGCTCACTAACTTGTCAGCTGATGATGTTTACACATTATACAAGTGGCCACTGTTCTATGACGCGCAAGATATTGTACAAGCCCTCCAATTCCAAAACGTGATTAGACTCTACTTTGTATTTGAAACACATGCATGAGTTACAAGAGAGGAGAAGTACAAGAAATATGAGGAGCTTATGAAGAATGTAAGACAATAGATGAAACTAGGTCCAAGGGAGAGTTTGTAAATACATGTGTACCTAGTTTATGAGTTTAATGTAATATGTCTTTATTGTCTTACACATATGTATTAGAATGGGTACATAATGAAATACAATGTGTGATTGTGCTTATAATGTTTATTATTTCATTGATTAGTAGATTAACGCTTATTGAATTGACTATACAGGTTTGTGGTTTTTTGAATTAATCTTAGTAATGTAATGATTATGAAATATATTCAAACTTAGTAATAAGAAGTTCCCATGCTAATGGACCATACGCATGAACAACTTCATGCGAATGACTCAGTCGCATGACTAAACTAGGAGACTGGATCAGTCGCATGATTGTAACATAAGATTGGCTCAGTCGCACGACTAAACACTCAGTCATGCGAATGGATCAACTGCATGGCTCAATCGCACAACTGAACCATGCTTATGCTTTAGTCACACGAATGAGAAACCCTAACCTATAAATACCACTTAATTCGTGGAAAAACATAACACTTTGAATACATACGTACCCTAGTCGTCCAGAGACCTCTAAGAACCTGTTCCAAGTTCATAGATCACACTAGATCGATTACCAATCGTTTTTATCATTTAGATTCAATCTACAATTGTTTCTACGTGCGTTCTCACTGATTGGATCGCCAATCAAATAGGATTCTGCACTATTTGATTCGGTATACACGTTTATCAGTTAGTACATCGTCTAGTACATGATCCTAACAAACTTATCTTTCTGATTTCCCACTTGTCCCCGTGCAGTGATGTATCCTCCTTTATTTCCAGCAAAAGAAACATGTCCTCTTTTAATTTGTTTGACGTTTGAGAGGAGAGACAGGTTTCCAATCATGTGCCTGGATGCTCCACTATCTACAATCCATGTGTTTGTGATAGCACTATAACAAACACCCTGCACATTCAAAAGAAATGATTAGTTAAGGTTTAGGGCCCAAGCCTTAACTGGCTTGGGTATCCTAGAGGAATCACATATCAAAAAGTTAACCCACTGTCCATTTGAGGGTGAGGGCGTATCATGCTTCTTATTGCTCTCAGTATCAGATATTTGACTTGGTTTTTCTTTCCACAAGCCAGCTTTATGTTGTGCCTCTTTGTGATAAACAGACGACTAGTTTATGGTTTGAACCTTAGTTTCATTATTTCTTTTAGATGGAGTAATAGAACTCCTTTTAGAAGAAATCTGTTTTGAATCTTGAAGTTCAACTTTCTTTCTTGGTGTTTGATACTGAGGACAATTAGAAGCTATATGTCCTCTCTTTCCACAATTGTAGCATGATCAAACTTCTACATGTTGGGAAAGACATCTCCGTAGGGAAGAGTGTGAGGCCGGTGTGACTTTGGTCTTGTTGGGTTTCAACTCTTCTTGTTTGGATGTTTTAACTTCTTTAATAAAATTTACCTTTTGAGCAGTTGAAACATCTTTTGCCTTTTGTTTGTTTGGACTATTACGTGGAGCACGTGGTTGGTTAGTTTGTTTAGTCAATTTCTGTTCAGAAGAAGACGTGGAAGATCCTCACTGTATATTAACCTCTTTAAACTGTTCGTCCAAATTAACAATAGGCATTTTAACCTTAGATTTCAAAGTGTCCTCCTTCTCTTTAGTGGCAGATTCCATCTTTTGACATGTGGAATCTGAATCACTAACTAGAGGAATGGTCACCATATGATCCTTAATAAGATTGTTGTTTACTGGTCAACATTTCATATTTAACAAAATTTCATGTGGTGGTGGAACCATTTTGTAACCTAATCCCTCCCCGTTGTTTTGTTCTTTGACCAAGTTTTTAACTATATGTGAAGAACTAGTCTAACTGTGCAGTTTTTGTTTTAAAGAATTTACTTCGACTTCTAAAACGGCTTTCTCCTTTTTAGTTTCTTCAAGGGAGTTTAAATAGAACTTAATGTCATTTGCTTGGTTAAAAGCCACAACTTCGGTTTCCCTTAATTGCTTATTTAATAGTTATATTTTTTCTTTGTAACTGTGCTCGTTTTGTTTTAAAACACGATTTGCTTCTGTGCATAGCTGCAAGTCCTTTACTAAGCTATCATTATGATCTAATAACCTAGAAAATTTCAAATCAATGCTTTCCCTAAATTTATTACATTCAAAACAAGCATGATTATCAAACAATTGGTCTTTAGAACTTACCTGAGAAGATTCAGTTGAATCCACCATCAGTGCAGAGATTGTCTCTTCAGCTGCTGGAGATTCTAAACATGTAGTTTTGTCATCTTCTTCAATCACAAGTTTGACCACTTTTGCAACTTCTTCAGAATCTGACATGGCTATTTCTATTGCGATATCATCTTCACCTTCAGTATCATCATCCAACACCTTGACATTTGCAATGTTGGATTCTCCGGGAGGCACGAATTTAAAGGTCCAGTCTTGCCCTTCATCACCTTGAGCAGTCAAGGCCTTTGTCTCGGTGCTAGACGATGTAGCTCCCCAAGTTGGTTTATCCTGAAGGTTGAATGTCGAGAACGGGTTCCCGTTGCCAGTCTTCATGGGCTTTACACATTCATGTTTAAAGTGTCCCTTCTCTCCATAGTTGAAATAGGTCACTTTGGACTTGTCAAACCCAAACGTAGTGTCTTTGGTAGCTATCTAGTACTATCCCGTCCTTTTAACAAACTTCTTAGCCCTCCGGACAACACTTGCTAATGCCCACATTATGTCCATACGTTCAAGCTCGTTCTCGCCTACCTGTTCGTAGTCTTCGTCTCCTAGATGGCAGTTACCAATCTTTCCTACAACCAACCCGTCATATGAGTGTACCACAGCTGCCAATAATTCCATGTGTTCTTTAGCCACCTCCACAGTGATGTTCTCGAGGTTCTCAGTCTTCAACTTCATAGCATTAGCCTCTGGTGCAATAAAATGGGTACTTGATGACCCAGACGTGTTAGACCCGGAAGTTATTATTTATGAAGGAGCAGTTGAACTGGAAATAAAAGCTGTCTGAAGGGGTGCTCCTGAACTGGTTGTTGTAGAAAAGGTGTTGTAAAGCGAAGGATTTTGATCATACGTTCCTTTCTGCGACCTGTATTACATCCTAAGTTCCTCCTCTCTTAATTTCAGGATGAATTCATTTATATCAAACTTTTCCAAAATATTGTTCTGTCTTAGGTTAGATACAAATGAATCCCACTTATCTGGTAACCCATTAGCCAAACTGGAAACCTTATCTTCAATCAATATTTTAACTCCATGAATATATAGCTCACTCATGAGATGATAGAACCTGTTGATTACATCATCTAGACTTTCCTTACCCATTGAAGAGAAGTTGTCAAACTCCTTCTTCAACGCTTTTCCCTTCAGAGCTTTTAACGAAGCATTCCCATCATAGAGTTTTTCCAAGGCTATCAAAAGTTTATTAGCCTATTTATTCTCAGAGAATTGATGGAATATATCCTTCAGTATAGACTCAGTTAACAGGGCGTACACTTTCTTCTCTATGTTATATTTTGCCTTCTGCGTGTCATTCATCCCTCCCAAAGCCAGTTTCACTCGATCAGCACCTACTGGCATGTCATACCCTGTCTCGATTGACTCCCAAAGGTTGGGATCAATTCCTTTTAAGTAAATCTCAAAACGTTGCTTCCATTAAGGGTAATCGTCTAACGTTATTTGCTTAGGGGGTTTATTGTGATTCCCTGTCTCATTTTCCAGAAGTAAGAGGTTTTGGATTCGTGTGTCTCTCCCTGCAATAAAAGCTGAGTATTGCTCTTCCATTTAGTTAACTTATTTTTTTAGTCAAATACTTTGCTTATGCGAACGGATCACTCGTACGATTGAACTTATGCGATTGGGTCAATCGTGCGAATGGAGTATGCGAATGAATTCAATCGTGCGATTAGATTCAGTCGTGTGGAAGGAGAGTGTGGTTGGAGTCTATGCAAATGAAGCTGGTCAGTCGTGTGAATTAATGAGATGACTGAGTTCAATCGTGCGTATGGAGGGTGCGAATGATTTTAGTCGTGCGATTGAGTCAATTGTGCGACTGAAGGTTGTTGTTTTTTCAAAACAGATGTTTTGAACACTTTGACGCAAAAACCCAAATTTCTTACGAATCCCAATTGTCGTATGACCAAAAATGTTAACTTTATGACCAGAAGACTTCGAAAACACTTTTTGACATAAAAAGATTGAATTTTTGAGTGAAAAACATGATTTTTTAGGCCAAAATCGATTGAATCACACGTAAATCTAGAGCCAAAGCTCTGATATCACTTGATATCACTTGTTAGGACAGTGTACAAACAGAGTACTAACTGATTTACGTGTATACCAACTCAAATAGTGCAAAATCCAATTTGATTGGCGATCCAATCAGTAAGAACGCATGTAGAACCGATCTTAGAATGAATCTAAATGTTAAGAAAGACTGCAATACGATTTTGTGCGATCTATGAACTTGGAACAGGGTCTCTAAGGTCTCTGGACGGCTAGGGTACAAATAGGAGTCGAAATATTGAAACTGTCACATTTTCCCACGAATTAAGTGGTATTTATAGGTTAGGATTAGTCAATCGTACGACTCGACCATTTGCATGGTTCAGTTGTGCGACTAAAGCATGGGATTGAGCCAATCACACGACTAAAGGTTCAGTCGTGCGACTGAGTCATCCGTATGTCTCAGTCATGCGACTGATCTAGTCTCCTGGTTCAGTCGTGCGACTGGTCCATTAGCATGAAGTATTCATGCGTATGGTTCATTCGCATGAAAACTTCATATGACTAAGTTTGAATATGTTTCTCAATGATTACTTGACTAAGATCTATTCAAACAACCAAAAACCTATATAGTTAGTTCAATATACGTTAATAAATAATAAACATTGAAACATACACTGAAACATTTAACATTAAGATCATCATTCACATATTCTGTTTCATTCAACTCATACATTTCATTTATATTTAAGACATGACAAAAATATTACATTAAAATCGTAAACTAGGTATATATGTATCACCAGTTACGTAGATGTCGGACTCTTCTACTAGACTTAATCTATGAATCACTCACTCAAAAAAAGGGGTCACGTATGAGGTGACCAAAATTTTCAAAATTAAAACAGGTCACGTATGAGGTGATCAATTGGTTTTAAATTAAAAAGATCATGTTTGAGATGATCATCGATCATAATGTTCAATATCAAAAGGTAAAATATTAAGTGTTTCAAAGTGTTTGAAAATGGGCCAATCGCACAATTGGATCATAATTATGGGCCAATCGCACGATTGGATCATAAGTATGGGCCAATCACACGATTAGATCATAAGTATGGGCTAATCGTACGATTGGACCATAAGTATGAGTTGTCACATGACTGGACCATAAGTATGAGCAAGTCACACGACTGGACCATGAGTATGAGACATCCATGCGATTGGACCATAAGATTGAGCCAGTCATATGAATGGATGAAGGAGTATAAGTCAGTCACACGACTGAAGCATGAATATGGACTCAGTCGCACAACTGAAGCATGAGTATGGGTCTAGTCGCACGACTGAAGCATGAGTATCGGTCCAGTCGCACGACTGTATTTTAAAACAGTATAAATAGAGGGGTTGTTCGGTCGTGTTCTTCACCACCCTTCAAACTCTCAAACACATCTCATACGTAGACACTCTGCCAAAATTTCATTTTCCTTGATTACTCATTGATAGTGTTTCTAACGGTTGTGCTAATCATCTATAGGTACTTTGTGACTGAAATCGAACAAAATGCATGGTGAAATCGAACCCTAACTGATCGAATTGGTTAAAATCAAGAAATCAGTAAAACCCCTCAAATAGACCACTTAAATGAACAAAATAGTTGATTTAAAGGACATTAGGTGCTAGTTAGAGTGTTTGCGAGTCAAATGAGTCTAAACATGATGTCTAAGATCAAGTTTTGACCAAGATTCGTAATCAAAGTGCCGGACAGAGTCATATGTGAATAGACACTCCGAATGAACTTCAGTCACACGATTGAGCCAGACGTGCGATTCAATCGCACTAAGGAATCATTCAGTAACTCAGCCACATGACTGACTCAACCGCATGGCTTAACACACGACTCAGTTTAGTCGCAAGCTCAATCGCACGATTTAACTCAGCCGCAGGCTCAATCACACAACTGAACTCAGTTGTATGGTTCAATCGCATATTGAAGCAGACTGATCCAAAACATTTTAAGTTCAATTGTCTACTGTAAAGCAAAAATTTAACGTATATGTCTTTTGTGTTATAGCAACATGGTTGATAGGTGGACTATGAGCACTAAGCACAACATATGTGCTCACCTTGATCCTTCATACAGGAATGCTTCTGACTTCACAGGGATCATTACCTTTCTACGCAGGTCAAGGATCTTCAAGGCTATCTCTGTCCCCTGCACACTATATAGATCCATTCAGCAAGCCTTCTCCATCTTTGGTCAAGAGATTGAGATTACTAAGGCTGATTTGAGGCAGGTCTTATAACTGGGTGAGGACAGAACCTACCTAGCTAAGATACATCCCCTGACTGTCCGAGGATGCTTCATGAGGATCAAGTACGCCGGTGACATAAATGTCGGCATACTGAAAAAGAGCAACATGTGCCCTCAGTTCAAGTATTTGGCATATGTGATCCTAAAGTGCATAGCCTCCAGGTGTGGAGGATTTGACTAGTTGTATGACCAAATCTAGAATGCATACGTTGCACTGGTACTGAACCATCCATTCAGTTTCTCTCGCATGATCTTCTCCTATCTGATCAAGAACCTTGAGGTTAAAGGCAAGGAAGGCTTCTGTATGTATCCACGTTTCTACAGCTGATTATAGACGAGAAGCTTCCTTCGCTGCCAAAGGAGAGAGATGATGCAGTGGTGCTTGAGGTGATGGATGATACCACCTTAGGCAGGATGAGAGTATACAGGGGGAAGCAGGTGAAGCCCCCTGTCAGGAGATTGTTTGGGAACCTGGCCCGTGAGGACTACATGGCACCATCTCGTAAGAGGTGGCGTCACGAAGACAGTGATTCTGACACTGAGACCTTCATGACTGCCACATCTGATGATAATGACGACGATGATGACCAAGATTATGGTCAAGGTGGGGGAGACGTAGGTCCTAGTTCTTCACGGGCCACCAATACATCTACTATATCTTCACCACCTCCACCTACTACTTCTTCTGCTCCAGGTGGATCTGAGCAGGCTGCTATCCATCCTGATTTTCTGATAGAGGAAGAAGAGGATACAGATGATGAGCCCTTGGTACGGAAGGTTGGGAGCTAGGTCGTGGCCACTGAGAGAGGGATCAGGGTAGTTAGTGGACGCCAGGCTGAGTCTAGGTGTGACACCCCTGACCAACCCAACAACCAAGGGGGAGCGCCTGTGGCAAAGGGCTCCAGGAAGAAGAGGATGGCCCAACCTTACAGGACAAAGAGCAAGTGGCCGAGATTCACCTTGATTACTTCTTCTAACACCACCGCCACTGTCACACCAACTACTGCAGCCACCACCAGTACTACATCTCCACCCATCACCACTACAGCCACCACTACTACCACCACTTCTCCCACACCCACTATCACTCCATCCACCACCACTACCACAACCATTCCACCATATCGCACTCACACTCCACCTCCCATATTCACCACATCCACCACTACCACCACCAGCCACCAAGCAGGTCACTCAACCCACTCTACATTCACCACATGATCCACTCTACCCCACATTATGTTAGAGGAACAACTTGCCAACCTCAACAGCATGGTGCTAAGGCTTTTTGCCATAGATGAGCTACGGGCTACTCAGCTCAAAAAGATGATGGAGGTAAACACAACCCAAGCTATGCAGATCGTCCATCTGAGTGAGAAAAGTGCTCAGTACGAGAGGGCTTTAAGTCGTGCCCACCATGAGCTTACAAGCCAAAATGAGCTGGTGTTGGCATCGGTAAAGAGGATTGAGGAACTGGAGAAGAAAAACAAGAGGATACTCCTAAAGCTGAAAGGATCAAAGTCTGAGCCTCTGTAGATCAAAAATGGTGATGATGATGATGAGGAGGAGGAGGAGGAGGAGGAGGAGGATGAAGATGACAGTGAGGAGGATGTTGGAGAAGGTGGAATGAGCGGGAAAGATTGAGAGGACGAGGATGACCAGGAAGGTGATGCTGCTGCATCAGCTTCTCCTCGAGCTCAAGAGAGGCGGACCAAACATAGTCAAGATCAAGGAGCCTCATCCTCTACTCCTCCTGCTGAAGAAAAAAAGGATCAAGATAAAAGTAATGATTAGATGCTTTGTATTTAAAAACTTTTGTACTTGAATTATATATTACATTAATGTAATTATTGATCAATTATGTCTGTTTATGTCTTAATGTTTTATATAATGACTTATGTATGATATGCTTAATGTCTAATCAAACAGATACAACTCAACAGACCGATGAATTTGATGTCCAACCTCTTCAACAGGTCAAGACTCAATTAACCATGATTCTTGACTTGCAAGGGATAGTTAGACGGTCTGTGAGCTACACGCCGGAGGAGGGAGATATCATACACGACCTAACGGATGAGCAGCTGGCTGTAATATTCAGGCTGAATCCGGATGAGCTGGTCAAAGATGCTCCTACAGTTGATGTGGCAAGTGACGATGAGCTTAACGATATCAACGAAATCGAGATAGATGACGTCACTGCTGATCATTATCCTCAGTACACTGATCTAAAAGGACATGTTATCCCCAATTTGGGTGAAACCTTCGATAGTGGTACTTTTGGAAACTTGATGAAGTTGAAAAAGAAAAGGAGAAAGAAGAAAGCACCGCCCAAGCTTTAGACGAAAACGTTGATCTCAAGAAAGCTGAATGGGCAGCTTGTTTTGCTGAGATGAAAGCCCAACGCGTGCCCCAAAAGCAGAATGCCTACACAAAGTTGTATAGAGTCAAACGTCATCAGAAAATGTCTGGCAAGTTCATAGCGTGGGCTTATTTTGAAGATTTGGATGTATATGTTGTTAAGAGAGAGAAAGGGATTGAGAACTTCAGATAACCTCATGATCTGAAGACTCTTCCTGGTTTTGAGCTCAACCTACTAGCATGCTTAGATCTACTATATGCTATTCCAAGAAAGATGTCAGGTTGGTTTGAGGCAGCATTAAAGAAGGAATAGCACACCAGATGGGTTAACTTCAGACCTCAATAACCGAAGAGGTACATTCATAGGTCTGAAGTGGATCCTATATCAGGAAAGCCTAGGGTCGTGCTGAAGTGGAGTCCTCTGCGCATAATGTCTAAGATTCCCTTGTGGGAAATGCCTAAGGACTTCACTCCACACTTCAAATGGTGGTATTATGATTGGAGGAGATGTGAAGCGGTCATAGTGCTGAATAGAGAAGGAAAGATAGAGACTATCCGGGTATTTGACCCTATGTGGCTAACCAACTTGTCAGCTGAAGATGTCTACACATTATACAAGTGGCCACTGTTCTATGACACGCAAGACATTGTATAAGCTTTTCAATTCCAACACATCATACAACTCTACTTTGCTTTTGAGATACATGTAGGAGTTACGCAAGAAGATAAGTACAAGAAGTTTTAAGAACATGTGAAGAATGTTAGACAATAGAGTAAACTAGGACCAAAGGGGAGTTTGTAGATACATCATGTTCCTAGTTTATGAGCTTATTAATATTTATCTATTTCATATTATTATTGTATTGAATATAATTCATATGTATGAACTTAGTATATAGATTTGAAGTTGTTGTACATAGTTCTTAGTCAATAATGATTGAGAAATGTGTTCAACCTAATCGGATGAGTCTTCATGCGAATGGACCATACGCATTAATACATCATGCTTATGGACCAGTCGCATGACTGAACCAGGAGACTGGATCAATCGTACGAATGAGACATAAGATTGACTCAATCGCACGACTGAACCTTCAGTCATGCGGATGACTCAATCGCATGATTCAGTCGCACGGCTGAACCATGCTAATGGTTCAGTCGTACGAATGAAAACTACACACCTATAAATACTATGTATTCGTAGAAAAACATAAGAATTCTTAACAATTCAATGTCCATAAACTCTAGCCGTCCAAAGCACCCAATCCAATTTCACATTTCATTGTTGATCGATTCTACTCGTTCTTAACGTTTAGTTTATTCTTATATCGATCGGGTAAACGTTCTTACTAATTGGATCGCCAATCAGATAGGATTCCATACTATTTGATTTGGTTTCACGCATTATCAGTTAGTATTCCGTACGTACATGATTCTAACATTTCTTACCTAGATTCCTGGTTTTTCTTGTTGTTTGAATACCCACGAACACCGATCTTCAATCCCGTGATCAACCGAGCATTTAATCTTCAATTTTCTCCACTTTCTCTCTCTACACACTCTCTCTCTAGAATTTGGGGTGTTGAGTTGCAACTAAGAGTTGTTCAAGCTGATCCGTTTATATATTCCGGGCGTTCCCGGGACCTTAAACTCGCCAAACACATATCCCGTGAAGTTTACTTGGTCCATAATCCATTATCTGCTTATTTTCTTTAAATAATCTCAGCTAAGCCCATTATTATTATTTGGCTCGTTTCGACTTTATTCCGGGAGTTATAGAGCCGCCTTAGTATTATTTTAGTTTTGTTCGAGGGTTTGGTTAGGTGCTATTGACCTTGGTGCGCGCTTAGAGCTGTGACTCGTAACATTTTCTATTACACGCTGACTGAAACCGACAATTGTTAATGGCGAATTAAATGAGCAATTACGATATCGGATTAATAACCGAGTGATGACTGGGTGGTTGTTACGGTTCGAATTCCACTATAATCATCCACTAAGGGTGTCTCAAAAGAAAGATACGCCAACACAACTCGAACCTGCATCAAAACAGGTTCTCTAATCATCCACAATCTCTCTGGTTTCTCTTCTACAAACAAGTTTGGGTTCCAGATCCATCCCGACAGTATAAACTGATTCGGCTGTTGTATCCTGGGAAACAAAACAAGATCTCCTGGGAGGCTTGGAATTTATTTTAAGGGCTCCGTGTTAAACACGATCCTCAACTTTTATATTTTTGTTCATCTATTTCTGTAACTTTATTATTGTAAAAGAGATTTGTAATTGTTTATTTATATTCTTTTGTATTGAGTATATTAATAAAAAATATTTGAGTTTTATTTTATATGAACGGTTCCTGTAAATATATATAAAAGTTGGATTTTTTTGACTTAAAATTTAAAGGCATAATATAATTACTTTAGTTGCTTTCAAAAGTATACCGTGTAATTCGGAGAAAAAAACTACCACGTTTGGTTTTTATGTTATAATATCAAATATTGTTGGTGTTATTTTACTTTAATTAAAAAGTAGTGGCCCAAAAGAAAAGAACAAGAAAATCGGGTTACTAAATCAGTTTGTCAAATATAGTGGCAAAATTATGTATTTATATAATTCATTAGTTTTAGTTCACACGTGTAGTATACGAGTCAAATAAAATATATAGAACAGATATTGAAATTTATTAATTATAATAAGTTTATCTAATATAAAATATGTTTGAAATCTTTTTTATTCTAAAAAGAATAAAATTATGTTTCAAAACAAACGTTTTTTAAACAAATCATTTTTAATTTTTTTTTATTATAACTCCTAATTTTATATACTTTTTGATAAAAGATTTTAATTTTTAAAAAACTAATTTGAAAATATGTTGTATTTATAAAAAGTTTGATGTTTTAGAAAAAATAATTATTTCATAAAAAATATTTTCTTAGAATTAACATTATTAAATAGATCTCCTTCTTAATTTATTAAAAGAATATTTTAATGTGTGTTCCCCATTTAAATAGGATCGTTGAGCTTGGATCTCAGGATTCAAATTGATAAGAACAAAATTTGATGATTAGATACTAAAAATTAATAATGATGAATACAAAAGTGTTTATTGCTTGTTATTTATTGATTTGATGATAAATTTATCATCCATGAAGGATGGTGATATGATGTTGGTGATGGAATGTGATTCCCAGAGTTGGTGGTGAACCATCCATTAATACAAATGATGATTTACATGATATTTATACTTGTCAAGTGCTTAAAATATTTACAAAATAAACCGTAGACTAATACTTTTGTTGCTTTTGTTCTTCAAGTCTTCATATTCAATAATAATTAGAAATCTTCAATTTCTGCCAAGGTGATGACCCAATAATACTCCCCCAAAATTATAGATTTCCAATATTTTGATGAATAGTTATCCAAAGTCAAGAACTTTGTTGTTGTAGAAGCGAGGTCTTCAAAACTTTAGAAAAAACTATTTTTGTTTTTGTTGTCAACCCTGAGACAAATGAACAACGTGTGTCACAAACACGAACTGATGAATTGTGTTTTTGTTGTTATAGCCCGATTCCATAACATTTAGCAAAAAACCGAGGCCACATCTCTAACCCAAACACCGAATTTAATTTTATGTTATTTACAACCCATTCCCATAATAGTTGAGCCCATATTTATTAATATGCCAATAAAAAATAACAAGCCCATATCTCATCAACACAACTCCTAGCCTATATCCATAACCAAATCCACACAACCAATTTCTCTTTTGTTGTTATGTTCTCAATTCTTCCAAGTATCAAACTCCTGCACACATCAACTACTTCTATCGCTTTCCACAATCGATATCCATGCAATTGAGTAACATATGCAATAAATAAAAAAGCTAGATGGTTTGATTGATTTTGGTTGTGTTCTTCATCCACAAATAATAATGTCCGCAGGAGTTCGATTTCATGTCCGTAGATGTTGAATGATCGAATATTTACTGTCAAATTTCTTACTCTGCATATGCTTAATTGACATTCGTAGATTATGTTTTCACACCCTCAAAATCCACATGCGGGGTTTTACCACTAGGCGTGTGAACAAATCAGGATCACAGAGCAGGACCGGTGAAGGGGATCACTTACAACACATCAACACAAAGAGGAGATTAACCAAACTTAATCAAACAGTAAGACTGGATTAACCACAAGTATGACACTATGAACACAAGTAATAAGAAAGAGACAAAACAAGAGAACACAAGTGTTTGGTTTTCAAGGATGCAATATATTGCTTTCTCCAGTTATATTACAAATGTTACAAAGCATAAAGGAAAGATACAAGAACAAGGAATACTTATACTACATCCTACGGCCGGCTATACTTTGAAAGCCAGCTAGATATAATTGACTAGACACAAACAAAATCAATTGTAGAGTCAAAAGGCAGATTGCCTTTTGACTAGTGACTATGACATGCCATAGCTCACATCCTTATCTATTACAAAAAGGATAAAGTACATGAACTAGAAAGTTTACAGACTCAAGACCTTAATGTACAGTTACCAAAAGCATGGAACTTTTCACCAACTCATGTAAGTTGGTGACTTTACAGAGATGTAGTGGAAATGTGTCCAGCTATATGGAACATTACATCAAATAAAACATATGCTAAATGTCTTGGGAAGAAATCTCTCTTCATGAGTTGAGGCTTCGGAAGACTTTGTCTCTGAAGCTTCGAAAGACTTCATCTTTGGCTTCGAAAGATATTGGTATCTGGTCTGGAGGGCAACCCTAATAGTAGACTGTTTATCCTGACTGCCCTTAACTCATCATTTTGAGTATCTAGTCTGAAGGGAAACCCTAATAGCAGACTCCATGAGTCTTGAAGACCCAAAAAAGGAACTTTTTCCCCTCAACCTCCTTTTCCTCTCTCTCTCCTCCTCCTCAATCTCTTCAGATGTCAATTTTCTTCTCCCTTTGTCACTCACAGACCTCTATGACTCAGGATGGAGAGGGCTTTGGCCTTCATTGCTTGATGCAACTTCTAAGCTCTAGCCAGAGAGAGGTTGAGAATCACCTTCACCAGCAGGTGTCTCAAATAGGCCATTGATCACAACAGCAGTTGTTGGTGATAAGACTGGGCTCTCAGGTTCTGTCACTGGGCCTTCAGTCAAGGTTTCCCCTATAAAGCTAATCTTAGGGTCTACCTTAACATCTAGTTGACTGATGACATTGCTTGATTCCCATAGTCTCCTTCTAAGGCTGAACTCTATAGTGATCCTGTCTTGGATTCTTTAAGCCAACTTGTCAGCTTGTCTTGAATTTCTTGGATTGACAAGTGGCATGCTGCTAGATCCAGATTGTCATAATAGTTCAAGGTCTGAAAATTGAAGATCTCTTATTGCCTTTGAACTTTCATGATGATTAGGGCTCTCCTGTTGTTGTCATACCTCCATCCAATAATATGATTGGAAGTTGATGGAGATGACATTACCCTTGGTATCCCTTCCTCAAACAGACTCTGTAACAAGGAGTCTATAGAGTTCACATTAATGTGAACTTGAGGATGTTGTTGAGCAGGCACAATTGCATGTAAGGATGGTGAGTCCTCAGTGTCCATACTCCCTGAAGAACTCCCAGGTTTTATGGTAGTAATGACTTTCTCCCCCTTTTTGGTAGCATCACCCACTTGCATAGGTGAGCTAGGAGTTAGGTCAATCACCTCCACAGGTTCTTATGTTCCTGGTTGAGGTCCTCTTAAAGGTCTCCCAGCTAGTTGGTCCTTAAGATATGAGATCTCAAGTTGCTGATCATTGACCCTATTCTGCAAGGTAGTCACTTTAGATTCAAGGTGACTAACCTTGGAAACTAAATAGGTGCATGTTGTAGATAGTTGTTGCACCTTTAGTCTTAGGTTCCCCTCATCTTCATAAGAAGACTCATTGGGGGATGAGATGATTGGACCAAAGTCCTCACTCTCACCACCAGCTTCAGGTTCTTGGCTGCTGGATTTTCTCTACTCACTGGCAATCTCAGTTGAGATGTCAGTTGGCCAAGTTACCATGATTGAGGTCTTAATTATGTAATCACTTTCTATAGTGTGAGCCTCTTCCATATGGACATCATGAACAGGTTCAGAAGTGTCCACCTCAGTAGTAGGTGACTGATGAGGGCTAGAAATAGGAGCCTCGGAAGCACTCATCTCTCTTTGAGTAGGGGAAAAGAAGAGAGAATCATGGTACTCACTGAAACCTAGATCTTCATCAGTGTAGAAATCAAGGTTGGGGATTGGTTGGTTGAGATCTATAGGCTGGGGATGGTAACTATCCCCTGAAGGTTGATTACTTAAGTGTTAAGACTCAGAGTGATGGCTTAAAAAAGTTTGGCTAATGAGCTCATTAGGCTGAGCATGAGGAACCTCAACACTGATCCTTGAAGAGATAGGAGTGGTCTGCTCCTCAGGAGAAGTGGGAGCTCCAGTCCACTTTCTCCTGTGTAGTTAAGTATATGGGGGCCTCCACAGACTGAATAGTCTGAGCTGGGGTTCGTTTGGATTTTCTTTGGTAGGTGATGGTGATTTGAGGCTGTATGGGTGATTGGGATGTAGCAGGTGTGGGTTCAACACTAGCTTGTGCTGTTAGGTTGTCACCTTGAGCAATGAGCTCTAACATTTTTGGGACTAGGGCTGTTTCTACCCTAGAGAAGCCAACAGTGGGCTTTCTCAGTATTTTAAAGATGTCAGACTCATCTATCCCAGTGTAAGAATGTTACCTGTTTCCCTTAACTGTGAGCACAGTTCACATTTAAGAATACACTGGACATATCTAGGAAGCATGTAATATTCTAAGGAGTTTGAGTTAGAAAGAAAGTTGGTATAAACAAACTGAGAATATCTGAACTTGACCCCCTGAATCATTCCATGGATGATGAAAGAGAGATCCTCAGGAATCTGGTCCCATCCACCATGCTTGTTTGATAAGCTATGGATGACCACATGGAGCAGGAATCTCCATTGGGATGAGACCTTCCCTTTCCTAAAGGTCTTTACAGAGAAATCTCCCTCATATCC
>BJCM01236410.1:0-17467 GCA_018326385.1 Flaveria bidentis
ATGAAAAACCCTTCCTTCATTTGCTTTACCTGAATCCCAAAGAAAAAGTCCATTTTCCCATGGAACTCATCTCAAACTTTTTCTTCATAATGCTCTCAAAGTCCTTGCACATTTGGTCATTTGAGGAACCAAATATGATGTCATCGACATAGTCTTGAACAAGCAAAATGTCCTTTCCAGACTTTCTGATGAAGAGAGTCTTGTGAATGGTACCTCTAGTGTAGCCATTCTTCCGAAGAAATTGAGACAAAGTATCATACCACAGCTTAGGTGCTTGGTGCAGCCCATATAGAGCTTTATCCAATTTACACACATAGTTGGGGTGCTGTGGGTCTTCAAATCCTGGAGGTTGGCATACATAGACTCCCCTATCTTTATCCCCATATAGAAAGGCACACTTGACATCAAGTGGATAGACAGTGAAGTCCTTGGATGCAACATAAGCAAGGAAGATCCTAACTACCTCAAGTCTTGCAACTGGTGCAAAGACATCACTATAATTAAATCCTTCCTCTTATGTGTATACTTGAACCACAAGTCTTGATTTATTCTTGATGATGAAGCCTCTATGATCTCTCTTGTTTCTGAAAACCCATTTAGTGCCTATTAGTACTTGACCAGATGGTAGCGGACATAGGTTCCATACCTTCTGCCTCTTGAATTAAAGCAACTCCTCTTGCATCGATTCAAGCCAGCTACTATCTTTCATGGCATCTTCTACCTTTTGGGTTCCATCTAGGATAGAAAGCATGAGTATAGGCAGACATTCGCTTGATGAGTCTGTCCTCTTGTTCTCACTCCCACAGTGACATCCCCTATGATGTTTTCAGTAGGATGAGTGTTATGAATCCTAAGACGAGGAATCACTTCTAGTTGTAGAGATAGATCCAGGTTGGACATATTCTACTCAAGAACTGGAACACTCTTTCCAGCTGTTGTTTCAAAGTCATTCAATGAGGACTAATTGAATGAATAAGAAACATCATCAATGGTTGGCTGTGAAGTAGTATTAACAGTTTCCTGTTCCTTCAAAATACTACTTCCTTCTGCCTGGTGTTAAAGCTTCACTATTCCTTGATATGGTTAAGCTATCAGATCTGTGAATGGTGGTAGCTTGGTGTATTGCAGCACTTGAAGAATTTGGACTAGGCCTGGGTAGCTCAAACAGTTGATTGTCAGCAGTAGCATCAACATCATTTTGAGCACCTGTTCCAACTAAAACATTCTCACAAGATGGTTTAGAATAGTCTAGAAACAATTCTAAATCAAAGATATGATCAGGGCCATTCCGCCTAACAGATGGAGTGTGCTCAATAAATACTATATTGGATGACTTTTCAAATTGTTGATTCTTAATGTTGTATATCTGTAAGCTTTAGAGTTGGAAGAGTATCAAACAAAGATAGCATCATCCAACTTTTCTGCAATTTTTTCTAAATTGTCCTTTGTGTTAACTATGGTACACCTGCTACCAAAGGACCTTAGAAAGCCAATGAACGGTGGCCTCTTGTTCCATAGCCTATAAGGGGTTTTTCCATGGGGCTTAACTACAAGAACTCTATTCTGCACATAGTATGTAGTGCTAACTACCTCTACCCAGAATGTTAGAGGTAGTTTTGAATCAACTAACATAGTTCGAGTAGCCTCAATAAGTGTCATGTTCCTCCTCTCAGCAATACCGTTCTGTTGAGGAGTTCTGGGAGCACTGTATTGTCTGTCAATCCCTTTTGAGTTACCAAATGAGTCAAGAACGAAGTTCTTAAACTCAATCCCTTGATCACTTCTAATCATTTTAACCTTGTGATCAATTTGATTTTCCATTTTAAGAATAAAAGATTTTAATGTTTCAGCAGTTTCATCTTTAGTTCTTAAAAAGAATACCCATGTGAATCTTGTAAAATCATAAACTATCGCAAGGCAGCATGATTTCCTTCCAATGCTCATTATACTTGTGAGACCAAAAAGATCCATGTGCAATAAGTGTAATGGAGTAGTGATAGAGTTAACACATTTGGATTTATGAGATGTCCTATGTTGTTTCCCTTTCAGGAATGCAACACAGTTATCTTTGCAGAAAACTCATTTTTAGGCAAACCGTGTACCAAGTTATTTTTAGCCAATTTCTTCATTGTCTTAAAATTTACATGACACATACGTTTTTGCCACAGTGTTGACTCATCACTATGAGCTTTGAAAGAAAGCATGATACTTCACCCATTGGGGAAGCATTGTTCATATCTAGCTTGTACATATCCCCTTTCCTGGGAGATCTAAGAAGCACTAATTCTGGGGGAATTGTCATCCCTGGTTTGAGGATAATGCACTCATGTTCTGTGAAAAGCATCTGGTGCTTTTGTTCACAAAATTGAGAAACACTTAACAAATTGTGTTCAAGCTGTTTGACAAAGTGAACTTTGTCAACCTTTAATTTACCATTGGATATACTCCCTCTGCCAGAAATATATCCTCCGGCCTCACCTCCAAATTGGATAGAACCTCCATCATAGTTCTGAAACTGTTGAAGTAGAGATCTGTTCCCTGTCATGTGCCTGGAGCATCCACTATCTACAATGCAGATATTATTGTTCTTGTCAAATGGATGTCCCTACACATAAGATGAGATTGTTAATTTTGTTTGGAAGCCCAAGCCTTGCTGGTCTAGGGTTCTTCCAAAGATAATGACATAATTGAACCAAATGATACGCATGGGGGTTCAATAGAGGTCTTTGAAGAAGAGGTTTGGGCTACAACATCTTCCTTGATCTTCCAGTCCACCCTTTGGCTGATCTTGGAGGATGAGCTTGTTGAAGCTTTTACAGCATGGCCTTCTTCCGAAGCTTCTTTCTTTTCAGAAAAAACCTTCACCACCTTTTCTTCCGAAGCAGTCTTCTTCTAGGATAGTTTCAAGGGAACTTTCTTGTTCTTCCGAACCTTGGTAGCTTTTGCTTCCAAAGCCATTTTCCCTTCAGAAGAAAAAGTTTCTTCTGAAAGCAACCTTGCTTCAGAGACCAGCATTCCCTTCTTCATCACTTGTACTATTTGAAAAGGTCCAAATGTGAAACCTTCCCTGACTCCTTCTTTTCGAACATTATTTGCATAATTTGTGCTTGCAGGATTATAGTAATAATCTTTTGCCATGTGGTTTTACAGACCACACATGATGCATGCCATGTTGGTCTTTTGGGAATGTGAGGGTTACTGTTTCTTGGGTTTCTTTTCTTCATCAGCAACTTGTCCTTTCAACTTTTGATCCTTTGGTAGGACAGGAGTGCTGGTATTACACTCCTTTCCTGAATCAGAAGTATCTAACACTTGGAATCCAGCTGAGATAAAGACATCTTTCTGTTTGGGGTCAATCTTAAACTTGGACTCAGCCACCTTCTTCGGAGTTCTTCTAGCAGTTTTAGCTCTGCTTCTTCTGGCTTTAGTAGTTAGGATTTGGTCTTCATAGGAGGAGATGGATACATCTGCCTGTTCCTTCCCTGTGATGGCCACTATTGATGCTTTGTCCTTCAACTCTAGAGAGGAAGGGTCAGTAGTTGGAACCTCTTGCTCCTCAATACCACATCTAGGTTGTCTAATAGTCTCATAGGAGTGTGGTGGACCAATTTCATTGGTTCCCAACCCTCTTTTGTTCTGATAATAGAGTTTGCAATAGGAGGATGATGCAAGAATAGCTTGGAAGTTCTGCTTAGAGATAGCATGTTTCCTGTCCTGATCCTCAGCACTAACAAGCTGGGCTTGAGCCTCAGACAATTTGGATATCTGATCCTTGATTTGAGTCTTGTAATTGGTGTGTTCATGTTTTAAAAGAGACACAGTTTTCTCTAACTCCTCAATTTTCTTTTGATAGTCAGATTCAGCTCTTTTAAAATCAGATTTTAGGATATTTAAAGACTCAATATTAGATCTGATTTCCATATTATAATCCTCATAGAGTTTAACTTTAGCTATACAGGCTGGAGTGTAGAGATGTTCATATACCTGGGTATCATCTGTTCCGGCCATGAGAGCTTGAGCAGGAGTCACATCATGTACCATGAAGCTCCAGTCAACTTCTTGGGCCATTACAGCTGTTTCAGTTGACTTCTCAGTGGGCTTTGAGGTTGAGGAATGTGTGGAGGCCTGTGGGGTTCCCAGATTGGTCTTGGGAGCCTTGCATTCCCTTGCAAAGTGACCCAGTTGGTTACAATTGTAACACTTTGCCTTGGTCTTGTCAAACCCAAACTTGCTAGTAGTTGGGTTTTGAGGGAAATGCCTTCCAGTTCTCTTAAAGAACTTCTTCGCTCTATAAGCTAAGAGAGCCATCTGTTGGAAAATGTCCACGTGCTCTACATCGTTTGGACTGAAACACTCAATATCATCAAAACAGTATTGAAAATCACCTGAATGCCCACTTCCTGAGAAAAGGGCACAACTTTTCTGGAAGGAGTTGTGTTGAGCCCGTTGAGACCTTGGAGTCTCAGGGAAAGTGATGTAAGGTCCAGAAGAGCAGGATGGCTGCTGGTAGGTCAGGTAATGCTAATGTTGTGGAGTTAATGAGCCTTCAGCAACCATTAAAGCATTGCTAGCAGGAAGAGTCATGGGTCTGCTTGTTTGGTGGCCCTTCTTACTCTCCATCTCTAGGCGATATCCATCAAGGATGCCATAGAGTTCAGTCATAGTAAGAGTGTTCAAGTTTTATGTTCTCTTGATAGAGACACAGTAGAATGTCCACTCGTTGGGAAGAGCACTCATGAACTTTCTAGTAAGATCTCTAAGTTCAGGAGTGATCTTCACAGACGGAAGAGAAGAGATAAGATCCATGTACCTAATGTACTGCTGGCTAAGGGTCTCTCCAGCAATGTGAGTGAAGTTCTCGAACTGCTACTTCAGTGAGTCCTTCTTTAAGTCGTTGGAGTTTGCATACATCTGGGCAAGTACATTGAACAATTCTTTGGCAGTCTTGCAATACTCGAACCCCACCATAATGGAGTTTGGTATTGCAGTCATGAGAATAGTCATAGCATTGATGTTGATGTCCATCTTCTTTATGTCTTCATCAGAATAGTCCTCAACAGCTTTTTCTATTATGGAACCGTTTCCACCAGGTGATGCCACCTTTGGCTTATACGGGCCATTGACAATGGAGTTCCACATTTTGCTGTCTTGGTATCTTGTGAAGCCTTCCATTCTTTTACTCCAAGACCTGAAATTTTCAGGGGTAATGATAGGAGCTTTTGTCATTGTTCCCATATCTACCTCGGATTTGTTAAGGGCTATTTTGAGTGAGTGAGTTGAAGGGAGGAGTAATCACAAGTTGATTTGGATGGTTAGATCACACAATCAAGAGCCTAAAAAGCTTTGATACCAATTGCAGGATCGATGTTTGTCACTAAACACAATGTTTTCTCTCAAACTCACCTAGAACAACATTCGAGTATAGAAAGAATCCATAAGAGTTGATCATAATATAGAAAGTAATATATAACACAAATAGTAATTTTCAAGGTACTTTTATGTATTGCTTCTCAACTCAATAATACAAGACTCTTACAAGCAATTGTTACAATGAGTTACAAAGAGAACCTATACATAATACTACCTACAGCCGGATATACTTTGATACCAGCTGGGATCCTTTAGCTAAAGCCTATACTACTAGACTATAGTTTAAGGTATCTTAGATAAAGTCTTATCTGAGATATGGTAGTCAGGACATGTCCCTGACTTACCTTTTGTCACCAACTAAAGTTGGTAACATGTACAATCATAAAAAGGTGAATAGTGGAATAAAGTATGGTCAACTACATGGCTCTTTAGGAAGAGACCATGTTATATCAGAAGTCTGCAGCGGAGTGTCAGAGACCATACTTGTGTCCACTGGTTCATAGCAGTGTCTTCCGATGGTTAAATGGCTTCGGAAGAGTAAGTACTTCCGAAGCCACTTATAGTTCGGAAGAGGCTGCTTCTTCCAATGTTTGGAGACTTCTTCTTTTCATCATACTTCGGAAGTGGTCTTCAATTTATTCTTCAAAGACATGAACTTCGGAAGTACGCACTTGTCTTCGGAAGTAGAGTTCTGTCTTCGGAAGTTGATCTTTCACATTGTCTTCGGAAGAACTCTACAACCTTCGGAAGTTCCTTGTTAAGCTTCGGAAGCCTTTGCACGCAACATCAAAATAACTTAAGTGACATAGTTTTGGTTGCATTAGCCTTCTTCTTGATCCAACACTATTAGAAACTAGAGCAAAGATTGACTGAAGATTGTAAGAGGTGTTATCTACTATTCGCAAGCAACGTCCAATGGGGAATTTTTTAGAGCATATATTGTCATATATAGTGTGTCCGTCGCTCGTCGAATAGTCTAGGCTTAATGTAATAAACCTGATATGTTGTAATCACATGAAACTGGGTCATTCGCAAGTGCATATGCGAATCAGACTCAGTCGTACGACTAAGCCATGCTAATGGACCAGTCGTGCGACTGAGAGATGCGATTGGGCCATTCGTAAGACTGAACCACAAGTATGGTCTAGTCGTACAATTGAACCATACGCATGGCCCAATCATATGAATGGGCCCAGTCGCATCTAATATGGGCTGAGGCTCATATATACCAGTTTCATTGTGTAGAAGGGTTTAAGGATTGTGCATGGGGCCTAGGCGCTGCCGGATGAGAGGGGAGATCATGCTCGATCTCCCCTTGCCAAGAGTCGTGATTCTTATGTTATAACGAGCTTGTAATCATTAGGTTTTATCAATGAAACCATTTTATTATAGTTCGTGTTATCATTTGTCTGTTGGTTTTGGTTTTTGTTTCCTTCTATCAAGATCACGCTCGGATGTTAACCGATCCAGCGAATTCATGTTGAACTCATTTGAAACTCAGTTTTCATCAACTATGCAAAGCTTACGCATAATCTTTTGTTAGTTGAGCCAAATATAATGTCATCAACATAAATTTGAATAACTAAGAGATCCTGATGATCTTGTTTGAGAAAGAGAGTATAATCAATGGTTACTTTTTTGTATCCATGCTTGAGCAAGAAAGAAGATAATGTTTCATACCACTTTCTTGGTGCTTGATGAAGACCATACAACCCTTTGTCTAGCTTATATAACCTGTGTGGGTAATGTGGATTTTCAATTCCAGGAGGTTGTGATACATAAACTTCTTCATCAATTTTCCCATACAAGAAAGCACATTTGACATCCAATTGATACATAGTGAACTTCTTAAATGGTGCATATGCTAGGAATACTCTTATGGCTTCAATTCTTGCAACTGTTGCAAAAACTTCATCCTAATCTATTCCTTCTTCTTGTGTGTAACCTTGTGCAATCAACCTTGCTTTATTTCTCACAATTATTCCTCTATCATCTAGTTTATTTTTGAAGAGCCATCTTTTTACAATTGGATGTTGGCCTTTATGTAAATCAACTATATTCCAGACTTTCTTCTCTTTGAATTTTTGAAGCTCTTCTTGCATATCTGTAATCCAGCTATTGTCCTTAGGAGCAACTGTGATGTTTGGAAGAATTACTTGTGAAAGAAAACAAGTGAAATGACAGATGTTTGCAGTATCACCTTGACTTCTTCCTGTTTTTTTATCAAGATCACCAATAATGTTGTTTATTGGATGAATCTTATGAATTCTTGTTGTTGGAGTAGATTCAGCTAGAATAGATGATTCCAAGTTAGTCATATTCATTGATGTAGATGGATCCAATACAACTGATGAATTTAAAAAGTAATCAAAGTGTTCTTCTTGTTCATCATTGGGTATAGAGCGATCTTCCTGAGTCTGAACATCAGGTGCATCATTAATATCTTCCGCAGGAACTTCTCTAAAAGAATTTTTTTCTTCCGTAGGAGTTACAGGAACTCCAACTGATGGTGTATGAGGATTTGTTGAATCATCTCCAATGTTTGTTGTATCTTCTTAAGAGCATGGAACACCTGTTGAGACATTATTCATATCTACAGATATAGGACACTCATCCACGGATGCAGAGGTAGCAGCTGCAGATAAAGTGTTTTCATCTGATGATGTAGATCCATTATGCTAGACTTGTGCAACATCAATGTTATTATTTGTTGTTTCTTGTTCCATTATGGTTGATGTGTGTATTCTTGGAGGATCAGTTGATATTGACACTTCATTCATATTTAGGGGAACAAATGGATAACATGTATAATCAGATCCTACATTATTTAAATAACTAGAGTTAAATGAGTTTGTTAAAGCATCTATATTAAACAACCATGATGTTCCTTTTACAAATTTAGGAAATAAGGATTCATCAAATGACACATTAGGAGTTTCTTCCATAATGTTATGATGTGGAATGTAGATCCTATAAGATATAGATGTTGAAGAATATCCAACAAAGAAACCATCATAAGCTTTTTCTGAAAATTTTCCCAATTGTTCTTTGGTGTTTAATACAGATACATGACACCCAAAAGTTCTAAGATATCATATGTAAGGTTTTCTGTTAAATAGAAGCTCATAAGGTGTTTTATTTTGTTCTTTTACGATCAATGTCCTATTTTGAACATTGCATGTAGGATTCACTACTTCAGCCTAAAAGGTGATTGGCAATTATGAATCAGCTAGCATTGCTTTTGCTGCTTTAATAAGTGTTTTGTTTCTTCTTTCAACAACTCCATTCCTTGAGGAGTTCTTGGTTCACTAAAATGTCTTGCAATACCTTTATTCCTATAAAAAAGAATGGAACTTATTATTAATAAATTTAGTCCCATTGTCACTCCTGAAAATTTTAACTTTTAAATCATGTTAATTCTCAATCTTGATGATTGCAGGACCGGTGAAGGGTGGTCACTTACAACACAACAACACAAAGATGAGAGTAAATTAACTTAATCAAATAGTGAGACTAGATTAACCATAATAGATGATACAAAGAACACAAGTAAGTAAGAGACAAAACAAGAGAACAATATACACAAAGAGATGGTTTTCATGATTGCAGTATATTGCTTTCTCAAGTTCTATTACAAGTGTTACAAAGCATAATGGAAATTTACAAGTCTTGAGATACATATACTACATCCTACAGCAGGCCATACTTTGAAGGCCAGCTGGATACAATTGACGAGACACAAAACAAAATCAAATGTAGAGTCAAAAGGCAAATGGCCTTTTGACTTGTGACTATGACATGCCATAGCTCACATCCTAATATATTACAAAATAGGATAAAGTACATGAAGTAGAAAGTTACAGACTCAAGACCTCAATGTAAACTTACCAAAAGCAAAGACCTTTTCACCAACTCATGTAAGTAGGTGACTTTACAGAGTTGCAACGGAAAGGGTTCCAGCTTTATGGAAAAGTACATCGGATAAATAATGTGTGTTAAAAGTCTTTGAAATAAATTTGTCTTTAAGTGTTGGCTTCAGAAGACTTTGTCTCTGAAGCTTTGGAAGACTTCATCTTTGGTTTCGGAAGATATTGGTCTTGGCATCGGAAGATTTCACACTTAGAATATTTCTGTTGCATGTGTGAAACTTCTGAAGCATTCTTGTTCAATGTACTTGTGCATCATGCAGGAGAGACTTTGGGTGTTTGGGTTGCATCAGTCTCTTCATGTAATCTCTACAAACTCCCCATAGGCTGATGCTACCAAAACACTTGTAGACTTCAGATATTGCCAATCCTCACCAGAATATTGACCATCCCTTTCTTCATTAGATGATTAGGATCCCTGAGACTGTCAAATGTCTCCTCATATCAAAGAGATCATGTAGAGGCAGATTGAACATGTCTTTCCAAGTGTAGATGTCTTCAATGCCTTGATCTCTAATGGCATGTCATCTTTCCAGATTTGTGGTGTATGTCTAGGACAAGATGGGTCTTCCTTATTCTAGAGGATCTATTTTAGTAGGAGTTGATGTAGCATCCTTTGGCTTCATATCCTGAGGATGTTCTTACTCATCCTGAGGATTACAAAAGGATGTAGCTTTCTTTATCTTTGGCTTTGAAGCAATCCTTTTCTTTCTCTTTGTTCCTTTTAACTGAGAAGACTGTCCTGTAGCACCTGATTGATCTTCATTGTCTTTCTCAGTTAGGTCTTCCTCTCTCACAGGTTCAGAAGGAGAGAGGTTGACCCTGCTGTGGATGTGAAGATGAAGGTTGCTGAGATTCAGCAGGAGGTTTAGGTTGTGTTGTTTCAGGTTTTTCATCCTTCACCTCCACTTCAGGTGGAGCTTGACTTGGACATGAGTGTAAGTCAATCAACTCTCCACTCTTTATCTTCTTTTTGATCAACCAGATATGCTCATCCATAGTGGATAGACACATGGGCCAAGTCTCCTTTCGGAGAATCCATACAGCTTCAAGAAGCTCATCATCCTCTGCCTGTCTGTGGACTTCTTTATACACTTCTAGATGATGGCTCTTGACTTTGTATCTTCTTCCTTTAATTTCCTTTTGGTTGTCTTTCTTTCCTTGACTATCTCTAGTTCAAGTTGTTTGAGATACTCAAACTCAACATAGTCATAGGATAAGGGAAGAAGTGCTTCTGTCTGATAGAGGCCTATGGCACTCAGGTAGTTGATCATCTTGATCATGTCTTCTTCTTTATCTACCTTCGGTTCTTGTTGAACCACATCCTCATGTGTAGGACTTTCTTGAACAGGAGAGAGAGTAGGTATATGCTTATATAATATTTTCTTTCTTTTGTCTTCTTTCATTTGAACCAGTAGCTCAACATCTTCTGCCTCTTTCTTCTCCTTTGACCTTTTCATGTCAATCATTTAGTTCCTCTAATGGGAGAGAAATGACATTGTCAATGTAATAGTTCCTGTTCTAGAAGTAGTTAATCCTGACTCCCCTCAACTCATCATCTTGAGTGTTTGGTCTAAGGGTAGCCCTGATTGCACTTTCCATGAGCCTTGCAGACCCAGAAGAGGAACTTTCTCCCCTTAACTTCTTTTTCCTCTCTCTCTCTCTCTCTCTCTCTCCTCCTCAATCTCCTCAGATGTCATCTTTCTTGTCCCTTTGTCACTCACAGATCATTGTGAATCATGGTGGAGAGAGCTTTGGCCTTCATTGCTTGATGTAGCTTTTAAGCTCTGGCAAGAGAGAGGTTGAGAAGCACCTTCACCGGATGGTGTCTCAAAAAGGGTATGGATCTCTGCAGCAGTTGATGTTGATAGGATAGGGTTCTCAGGATCTGCCACTGGACCTCCAGTCAAGGTTTCCCCTATGAAAATAATCTTAGGATTTGCCTCAAGATCCAATTGACTGATGGTATTGCCTGATTACCTTAGTCTTCTTTTGAAGCTGAAATCTGCAGTGATCCTATCTTGGATTCTTTGAGCCAGCCTATCAGGTAGTCTTGATTGGCTTTAATTGACAAGTGGCATGTTGACTAGATCCAAACCTTCATAGAAGTTCAAGGTCTAAAAGTTGAAGATCTCTTGCTGCCCTTGAACTCTAAGAATGATGAGGGCTCTTCTGTAGCTCTCATACCTCCACCCATTTATGTCTTTTGAAGTTGGTGGAAATGACATAGTCCTTGGTATCCCTTCCTCAAACAAATTCTGTATGTAGGAGTCTATAGAGTCCACATCAATATGAAGTGGAGGAAGTTGCTGAGTGTGCACAATTGCAAGTGAGGATGATGAGTCCTCAATGTCCATACTCTCTAAAGAACTCCCAGGTACTATGATTGTAATAACTTTCTCCCCCTTTTTGGTAGCATTAATCACTTGCATAGGTGAGCTAGGAGTTAGGTCAATCACACTCGTAGGTTCTTGTGTTCCTGGTTGAGCCCCTCTTAAAGGTCTCCCAACTAGTTTTTCCTTAAGATAAGAAATCTCAAGTTGCTGATTGTTAGCCCAGGTTACACACTTGAATCAAATCATGAAGAATTAGATCAAATATTATAATCACAATCAAAACCCCTTTGATCTTCAATTAGATTTCTAAATATTTGTTTACAAAATAGTCCCTTAATCTATTGGTCATGCAACCATTTTTCATCATTAATGACAATTAACCTATTTATAGTCTAGAGTATTATTCACTAATTGCACTTAACCCCTAGACTTTGGCTAATTAATGAGATTACATATAAAGCATAAAAATGACTCAAACAAAGTAAAATATATTTTATTCACACAAAATATATTTATTACAGTAAAACTCCAAGTCATATTAAACTTCAACGTCTCGTCTCGTTTCTTCATCTCCAACGTGTCGTGTTTGACTTTTTTATTGACTTTGACCATGACAATGAGTTTTGTTGACTTTGACTTTGTTGATAATATAGACTATCTTGTGCAGCTCCAACAATACTCCCCCTTAGACTATAATTATCAACGTCTTTACGCGAAATCAGTAGCGAGAAGTCAAAAGTAGAAAGATCTTCAAATCTCTATTTATATGATCCCCCTTTTCGAGTGCATCCTTTGTAAAGATATTTGAACAACTTTCCCAAATCTCTAATCACGAGTGCTTCAGAAGATGTAGGAGAAAGATTCCTAGCTTGGTATCTTCTTCAAACTTGAGGAACAGGTTCTCTGATAAGGTACACTGCTCAACTGATGATCGACCATCACTTAAAGCCAAAATTTGAAACACATTCTCAAACACGATCTTGACATTTCTAATTACATCATTTCATTGTGTGAAAAACAAGCGTACCCGTGTTCGTTTGGGCACAATTTCTGTGAAATGCATGAAAAAGATAAAATTGTAACAACATAATATGGAAGACCTAAAATAATTTTGAAATGAAAATTTATTATAATTTTTTAAATTTTATATATCTATTTTTTTATTTGTATACATATATATATATTAATTACCGAGAACTGAATCGATCATGAGATCACATCCTCAAGATATACTTTAGCACAAAGATGAAATTAATCATTGACAAGCAATGAAATCACACTAATAACTGAATCTAATCACGGTCTTTGAATGATTTTGAAATTCTCAAACAGATTAATAACCATTGCTGATATGTTTGTCTACTTAAACTCATGTCCTATCTTTTTCAACAAGCAATAGATGATCCATTAAGGTTCGATTAAATACTTTAGAATGTTAGGACCCCAGAATCATTTGGCAAAAACCCTCACCCAACCTAAGGATTTCTTAATTTTTGTTATGATCTTTATAGAACAAGGCTTGTGCATTAGTATGTAAGTGATTATCAACAGAATATTGCATATTGTGATGAATTTATCATTTAGATTATTTGACACTAATTAGACCAAAAAGGTGAGAGCACTAGGTCTATACTCACGTATAACAAAGGAGATGACCATTTAATCATATGCTGATGAGAGCTCCAGGTCAGTACTATCGTACAGCAAAGGAGATCATCACTCTAGGTCAGTACTTCCGTACAACAGAGGAGATTAGCACAAACACAAGATACATAAATATACCAATCCTAGCTCAAAGATATGGCTTATATGATTTGTATCATGGTGGGTGAAAGATCGATTCTCAATCCTTTTTTTTCGGGACTCAGTTTTCGTGTAGGCCTAAATGATTGTGTAAAACCATACATCCTTAAGCATATATTTTAATTTACATCATCATACTGCTGTCTACATTACTCTTTAGGCTGAGTCTACCAAGCATATCATTAAAGAATATGTTTGTATTTCTATTTTTTGCAATTAAAAATAAGATGTGAATCAGATAACAACATCAGTTACTATCATTTTTCATTTTATAAATGCATGTCATGCAAAAACAAGCATTTCAAGAAGATATATAATCATTTTTCAATCTTCTCAAATCAAGTTCCCAGTTCTCTTTTCATTTTTATTTACTACAAACTCCCCTAAATTTTTATTTTTGTAAACCTTTTTTTTGTTTTTTAAATTTTTTTATATTTTTGTATTTTGTTCTTATAAATCTGTACAAAAATAGAAATTTACTAAAGAAGGTCTTCTAAACTACACTGATTATTTAGATAAGAAATGAATTATCAAGAAATATGTAGTGACTGTGAAGTGAGAACTGTGATTGTGCGTATAAAAATCCAGATTATGGATAAATTCCATGACCTTAACCTGTTTGTTCCGCCTCAAATTGAATTAGGAACAATCTCTGTCAGTAAACCGGATTACTAACAGTCCTCCTGAATGGTTCCTGCACCATTAATAGATTAGTTTGAATGGGGAAACATTGCTATCGTAGTCCTGGAAGTTCCTTTTTCATCAATATAAGAAACCTACTTCCGCACACAATCGTTTAAACAATCGGGAATATTTGTATCCTTCTTTTTAATTTGCCAAATTTGTTTCGGTTCAATTAATTTGGATTTGAATGAATTAAATTTGGAAATCATTTTTTGTTTAAGATCATAACAAAAAGAATTTGGTTTTAAACCTTTGGTCATTTTCATCTTTGAATCATGTGAAACCAACTTCACAGGAAAAGGTTTGGATGGAGAGTTTTTCATCCAACCATTTAAAGATGTGTGCTTTTTACCTCTTGAACCAGAGAAGCAACCCGTGTTGCCTTTACCGTCTGCAACATTCTTTATAGACTTATAGTTAGAGAAGCTATTTAGTTTGCCTTAACCATTCAAAGCAAGTCTTTGAGGACATTTTTTTACTACATGACCTTCTTTTCCACACACAAAACAAGCCTTGAAAGGCTTTTGATGCTTTGTAGTCCCGTTTTGTGCAGGTGCTGATGAGGATGGTTTTGAGCTTGTAGGAGATTCTTGCTTGTTCTGAAGTTTCCCGTGTTGAACAGTGAATGAGATCTTTACTGATTGACTTGGTTGTTTTGCAATTGGAGAAGAGATCCGTATTTGTCTTGATTCAGTTTTTTGAAGCGTTTGAGATTTGACAATTTGAGGTGATATCTTGATCTTTGGTGAACTGACACGGTCCTCTGTGTTTGATTCATCATCTGAGCTTGACCAGTCTTGTATACACAGATCAGCTTCCAATGGATCTTGATTAACAAGAGTGGGATGTGTTATTGTTATTGGAACTTGATGATATGGTGAATCCTGATTTATCTCATCTATCATAACCTTGACAGGCTCAAAAGTAAGAATTTCACCTGCTTTAAACTTATCAAAGAAGTTAGAAGAAATAGTAGATATAGATTTACAAACAACCTGGACTGAACAATCATTAGCTTGACTATCATCATTCGGTTTATTGTATCCCATACCAGTTGTAGAATCATAATCATCTCGCACCTCATTAAGATTGACATCGCTCGAACCTACAGCAGATTATTAGTAGATTGTTCAAATAAATCATTTTTAGGTTGAGGTCTAGGGATTGGTGAATAACATAAAGTAGAAGGGGGTGGAACTGAAGAAAATAAAGTTTCACTGTCAGATTTATATCCAATCCCATGTTTTACCAGCTCCCCTTGTTATTTAGCAATAAGTTCATCCTTTTTCATGTGTGAAAATGTCCATTTATCAAGCTTTGTTTTAAGCTTTGTCGTTTCAAATTGAGCTAAAACAACCCTTTCTCTCAAAATATTAATTGCAACGTTACGCACCAAAATGGTTCTTCTTAAAAGACCATTTTCAGCCAATGCTTCATTAAGTTTACTTGAAAAATTAATTTCATTTTTCTTTAATTACTGATTGATTATTTTTAATTCCTTTTCATTTTCTAGTAACAATCTATTTGCCTTATTGTTGATACATATATGTACCTAGATCCTGATCTGAATGTAATATGTCTTACACTTGTGTAATGGTTTGAGACTTAATGAAATACTAATGGTTGGTCGTGTTTATTATGTTTAATATTTCATTAATGAATTGTTTAACGTATATTGACTTTACAGGTTTATAATTGTTTAATGTTATATCTATTTATATAATGTAATGATACACACATATATGAACATGTTATATAGACTTACAGTTGTTAGACATGTTCTGAATCATAAAAGGATCAAGAATGTGTTTAACTAAGTAATCTGATTCAATCGCACGACTGGACCGTGCCAATGGGCCAATCGCACGACTGAACTAGGTGATTGAGTTAATCGCACGACTGAGCCAGTCGCCTTGCTCAGTCGTACGAATGAAGACTGTAACCTATAAATACCACTTAATTCATGGAAAAACGAGAGTTTTTGAGATCACATAACCCTAGCCGTCTGAGTTCGTCCAGTACGTCTCTTCCAAGTTCATAGAGCTTTTCTGATCATTCCTATTCTATTCTTAACGTATTCTAATCGTTAGGTTTGATCGGATTAACGTTTTCTTTGATTGGATCGCCATTCAAATAGGATTCCGCACTATTTGATTTGGTTTCACGTTGAATCAGTTAGTACTTAGTACGCAGCAGGCCCTAACAAGTGGTATCAGAGCTTTGGCTCTTGATTCTTCGTGGATTCAATCTTGTTTTTGGATAAATCAATGTTTTAAACGAAAAGATCCGTTCTTTCTGTTCAAAATACAATTTTTTACGTGTGCATGTTCTGAAAATTGAGTCTTTTTTGAGTTGCAACCGTCTAGGGTGTCAAAATTGCGTTTTTAGGTCAAAGTGTGTGAAAAATTCAATTTCAGCAGTCTCAGTCGCACGATTAACTCAATCGCACGACTAAACTCTAATCTCCCAGTTCAATCGTACGACTGAACTCAAACGCTCGTTCAATCGCACGATTGACTTAGTCAGTCTGTCCATTCGCATAACAGTCCTAATCGCCCTTTCAATCGTACGACTGAACTCAAACGCTTCTCTAATCGCACGATTGACTCAGTCGGTCTGTCCATTTGTACGACTGAGTTCAATCGCACGATTGTGTTTCAGTCGTCCCCTAGTCGCCTCTCTCAGTCGCACAGACAGTTTGGTTCTTCAAGTTTAATACAAAGTCATTATGGACTCAGAGAACTATGCATTCTCAGCAGGGAAGGACTCTAGAATTCAGAACTTGTTGCTTTTTGAAAATGAAATAGGAAACCATAATAAACCACCTAAGCTATTATCTCTTGATAAATTTCCTCAATGGAAGCAATGGTTTGAAATTCATCTCAATGGAGTGGATACAAATCTCTGGAATGCTATTGAGACTGGCTACAATTTACCAGTTGGAGCTGAAGGCATACCTCTAACTTTGAGTGGATTAAGTGATACAAAAAAGATTGCTTATAATGCAGAGAAGAAGGCCTATGCTATGTTGACCCAGTCAATTCCCAAAGACATCTTCCATCAATATTCAGAACATAAACAGAGTAAAAAGTTATGGGAGGCTCTTGAGAAGAGATATGATAGTAAATCAACACTCAAGTCACTAAAGGCTAAAGCATTGAAGAAAGAATTTGACAACTTCTCTTCGATTGGGAATGAAAGCTTGGATGATATCATAGATCGCTTCTATCATTTGATGAGTGAACTTCACACTCATGGGGTTAAAACGTCTAAAGAAGACAAAGTAACAAGTTTGGCAGAAGGGCTACCAGAGAAGTGGGATTCATTCATTTCCACTCTTCGATATAA
>BJCM01236433.1:0-10673 GCA_018326385.1 Flaveria bidentis
ATGAATTAATATTTACTGCGAATAGACTAGCTATCTATTGCAATGCACTACTTTTATATGACTACTGTTAAACTGTTTATGTTTGAATAACTCTCTTAAACTCACCAACCATTGTGTTGACATTTTAGTATGCTATTCTCAGGTCAGTAACCCGCTTGCCATAGGAGCACTACACGGTTGCACATGCATCATAAGATTCAATTTTCAAGACAATATATTTGTGTTCAATGTTTTGTATTGCTATTTGGGTTGGCACATGTTTTGCCACATTATACTTTTCTATTTCTTTGGGTTGTTTTTACTATACGCTTCCGCACAGTTTTCAAGTTTTCACTTTGGTTGTTTTGGTTTAATTATTACATATAGATCGTTCTGAGTAACTATTGACTGTGATCATGGTTTGTTCACACGTCTCGCGGTTAAACTCCGCACGTGGATTTTGAGGGTGTGACATTATGATCTTTTACATTATAAATAGAGTGAAAATCTTATTTAAAAACAACCATCTTAGAAAATATCATTTTAAAAACCTTCTTATTATAACTCTTAATTTTATCAATTTTTGTTCGTAAAATTTGTTTACTTTATAAAAATACCAATTTTAAAATATTTTGTATTATAAAAAAATTTGATATTAAAAATAGAACTATTTTATAAAAATTTATTTATGTAGAAATAACATTAATTAATATGATTATTTAATAGAAGAGAAAAACATAAAAAAAATTGGTGAGAATAAATGTATGTTGTCATGTATTTTTTTTAGTTACCAGTTTATTAGAGTAGGAAGATTACATTATATATCTTTAAATCGTATGTGTGTATTTTCGGATGATTTATTAGTAAACTTAAAAGGGTAAAAGTAAAAAATAAAGAAACACTTTCCTATCACTAAATTAAAAGTTAATGAATGAATGTTTGAGATTGTTTTTAAAATGTTGTCATATCATAAGAAAATAACCTCTTGTAGGAGATCTTTTTCCTTGAACCCCATCAAAAGACATTTTGATTTTGAAATTAGGATATTTAACTAAATGACAAAAATTACACCACTAAGAAGTGCTTTTTTATTTAATTTTAAATAGACTACCAACTTGATATACTTTTGTTTTATTTTTTTTTCTTTTTGTGAAATTGAACGAGATCACATTAAACCGATGCTGAGTTCACGTACGATCTAATAGTGAGTTAATATAAATTAACGTACACATAGAGCTAGAACACATGCAATCTAGTTTGTGATTCATTGTTTTCGATGTAATCTAATAGAATAATAAGAAAACCAAAACATTAATTGTCAAAATTATGTGATCAGATCAAATTATATAAATTTGAGATATTATTAGGACGTCCACTTTAAATGTCCAAATAAAGATTTGTAAACCCCAAATAAATTAATCCCCATAAACTCATAAAGCAAGAAAGGTTTGGGTGAAGTAAATGAAATGGTGATTTTATGACACTAGGGTTATTATTGACTTGCTAATCCTAATATCAAAGTAACTTTAGAAATAGAAAAAAAAAGATTAATCCGCAATAGTTCCACAAAATCAAGGGTTTGCAATCAAACAAAGCAAAAATTAGAACAATTAGAACAAATAAAAATAAACCTAAAAAGTAATATAACTTTATCTGGATCATTCAGAGATATATGGGTGATTTAGAGGAATTTTAAAGTTAGATTTCAAAAGATTTTGCTAAACTAAATGTTCCCTTATACTCCGACTAGATTTGGTGTGAAACACGCCCCGTCGAGATTAAATATATTAACTGTTGAGTTAGACATTATAATAATAATTGGAAAGTGTTCTCTATTGAAAAGTATATGTTTTGTGACTATTTGATAAGTTAGTTTAATACTTAACCATTAAGATAAGTATATACAACTATTAAATTAATGATAATTGCACTTTAGTCCCTCAATAACATTATTTTGAAAGGAAGTATTTATTTTATGTAAATCTATAAATATAAATACTTCCACATTGATTATTTATAGAGTGAATTATAGTAAAAAGTATATTTAATTTAAAAAGCCTAATAAAAATTGTTGATTTTATACGTGTCCTTCTATTATTTTAAAGAGTATGATATTTTGGCTATTGTGTTAAATACTTTAATTTATTCTATCTTATACGTTTATTGTGTCTTATACGTTTGTTATGTTACATATCAGTTTGTTGTATCATATATTTTTATACCATTCGTTATATAGATTTATAATTGTGTTTTACATTTTAGATCATTATATTATTTTTGTCATTGTTTCTATAGATGTATAAACTTATTATCTATCATTGTGTTTTACAATTAAAAGTACACAATTATATGTTTTCAACAATTTATTTTTTAAAACTCATAATGTTGAAGATAACACAATATGTTATTTTTGTCATAGTTTTTTATAGTTTATATAAATTGTTGTTATCCATAATTGTGTTTTACAATTATAAGTACATAATGATATTTTTTCACCAATATATTTTTCAAAACTTATGGTATTCAAGATAACACAATGACAACCAAAAAACATAATGAACATTGTATTCATTTGTCACTTTTTTTAATGTATTAGATAAACTAGTTGTTAGTTTATTATTGTGTTTTACATAATTGAGATACACAACAATGTTACTTCACCATTATATTTTTTCTAAGATTCATAATTTTAGAAAAACATAATATTATTCAATAACTAACAAAAATACACAATGAACTACACTAAAGATAAATAACAAGATGTGAGCTTAAAAAGTTAGAAATTTATTGTGTTTTAAAGACAAAAAGAATGGTTGTTTTTATGGTGTAATTTTTATAACAAATACTATCGTACATAAAATTTATAAAAGGGTTATTGAATTTTAATAATCTCAACTTTTATTTATTGGTCAAATTAATTTCAACTCAAAAAATATTTACAGAAACTACTAACTTTGAGCTTATTTTTCTTCAACAATCCACTACTAACTGAGGGTTAACTTCCATTAGTTTTTTTGATAAAATAGGGTGAACTTTGAGTCATTTTTCAACATCGATGCCACTCAACCTCTATTAGGTTCTTTTTTCAGTGTCTACATCCATCGTCACTTGAAATCTACCTTTAACGAGTCAAGTGGTTCAAATCAGAAGGTGAAGATCGACGGGTTTTAGGTTGCAGAATTTCAAATTTACAGACCCGACAGTTGATTTTAACTTTCTGCTTAGTGTTTTGGCCATATAAGTAGCCCACGTCATAAAAAAACAAACAGTGTTAACTTTCAGTTAATAAGGAATTATTGTTGGAAAATAAGTTCAAAAAAAGTGCCCATAAATATTTGTTGAGTTAAGATTAATCTCGGCCAATATATAAAAGTTGGGATTATTAAAATCCAATAACTTTTTATAAAAAAAGAAAACTTACAAAAAGTTAATAAAAAGTGTTTATTACTAAAATAGTCTCTAACAATTTTTTCTTTACAATTTGATATCCACAATTGATTAAAAAATTGATAGACAAGATTACTTTTACATTTATTAGGTTTAATGGACTTTTAATCTGAGCATTTTTCTTATCAAAGTTCTAAAGAGACTACAAATAACAACATAAACATGAAATCGTTATTATAACTTTAAAATTTTAAAACGACTAAAGAGAAACCTTTCATATGATATCATCATTAAACATGATAAAATTTTCTCTTGTTCGAAATTAATTAACATTCTCTTGTTTTTCATATTTAGTGCTCATTATGGAGGTGCATAATACCTCCATGAAGAGGTGCGTGACTTTGCCACTTGGGCTTGTGAGGGCGTAAAACACCACGTCGATTACTCATGGCTGTGAGCGTGAGTGGAGAAAAAGGAGGATGGTCATGATCATTTGCATCTAGAAGGGGGAAGAGTTGTTGCCCAACGCAATCCATGCCTATTTTTCTTCTTACCCGGTCAGTTTTGAAACACTATTTTACTCGCTCAAGCCTTTCTGATTGAGACCTGCAAATCAAACAACCTCTTAACACTAACAAACCTGTAGGTTACATGATTCGAACCATTATCAGTTGGCAAGTAAAATACACCATCTACCTCAAGAATATCCCCATAACGACCTTTGATTTCTATCGTTAACCGAGATCTATTTGCCACATCATATTGTTATTGTTAAAATACACTATACATGGTTCTGTTATTTGTAATACCTTTTTTTATTATTTTAATCAGCTTCAATAAGATAAAATGAAAACGTTCTTTTAACAACTTTTCAAACTAAATAAAAACGATATCAATAAATAAATGGATATGACTATACACGATGCACTTATTTTATAGGTAACTGAGTATACAAATTCTTTTAAATATTTAATAACATATTTTTGAAAACCGTATCAAGGAAATATTAGAATTAAGCAACTTTAATTTATAAATAATAAGAGGAACCTAATAGCTAGCACTTGTACAGTCATACAGCCTGATATTATTTTGTAGATACTCTAATGATACGAAAGATATTATAAAGCCAATGTGGTGACATTCACAAATAGTATACGGGTTCGTAGAAAAAAAAACAACTATTTAGAAAAACATTTGATCTCATGGTACAATATATATTCTTTTAACCTTTCCCTTAATGTAACATTAACTAGTTGTAGTAAACTCGTATGTTACATGGGTTAAATAAATAAAATATTAATATAATAAAATTTATTAATTATAAAATGATATTATACGATATGATATAACTGAAATTATGTATGAGAAATAATTATAAATAGTAAAACAGTTATATCAACATTTTAAAATTTTGTACTTAAGGCTTTTTGCAAAAAAATAAATATTTTGTTCTAAAACAAATCGTATAAAAATGTCATTTTTAATTTTTTTTTTATTATAACTCCCAAACTTCATTATTTTTGGTTTTAAAAATTAACTTTTTAAAATACTAATTTTAAGATATTTTTTATTTTTTAAAAAAGTATTATGATTTAGAAAAAAATATTATTTTATAAAAAAATTATTTATTTAGAAATAACAATAATAAATAGATCTCTTTGTTAATTTATTAAATTTAAAAAGATATTAAATAATATTATTAGTAATTAAGGTAATTATTTAATATGAGAGAGGTATAAAAATTTTGGTAAGGATAAGTGTAGTGTTAACACGTATCATCCCAAAATACTTTTTTTTTAAAGTACGAAGATAATAACTAGTAAATCAACCCACGCTTTTTGTAGCATGCTTTCAATAGCATAGATAGAAAACTTTTCATAAGGATCAGAAACTTTTGGGTCAATTATCAAGTGCTAAATATTAAAAAAATATATAGTTCGAGTCAGGTCAAACCACACACTAAGAAGATAAAAAAACTGAATTAAAGCTAATAATATGATACTTGATAACATTTAATACTAGTGGTGTAATTAAATAAAGTTAATCTAACTTGTGAGTTAGCTGGATCGGCTTACCAAAAGCTTAGATCAAGACGAGTTTAAACGACTAGAGCTCGTATTATGGCTATTTTAATAAATGAACTTGAAATAGAACTTCCCGTATCGAGCCTACCTACAAGTAAACAATTTTTCTATTTTATCTATCTATCTATCTATCTATCTATCTATATATATATATATATATATATTGTAGAGAATATGCATAGAGGCTGAAGCAACCAAATACTTTCTGCATGCATGCTTCACAAGTACTGAAGAAGAATGCTTAGGAAGTTTCACACATACAACAGAAATATTCTAAGTGTGAAATCTTTCGAAGCCAAGACCAATATCTTCCGAAGCTTTAGAGACAAAGTCTTCCGAAGCCTCAACTCTTGAAGACAGATTTCTTCCGAAGACTTTTAGTAACATGCTTTATCTGATGTACTATTCCATAAAGCTGGACACCTTTCCGCTGCATCTTTGTAAAGTCACCAACTTGCATGAGTTGGTGAAAAGGTCCATGCTTTTGGTAACTATACATTGAGGTCTTGAGTCTGTACTTTCTACTTTATGTACTTTATCCTTTTTGTAATAGATAAGAATGTGAGCTATGGCATGTCATTGTCACAAAGTCAAAAAGGCAATCTGCCTTTTTGACGCTACAATTAATTTTGTTTTGAGTCTAGTCAATTGTATCCAGCTGGCTTTCATAGTATAGTCGGCTATAGGATGTAGTATAAGTATCTCATGTTCTTGTAACTTTATGAATATGCTTTGTAACACTTATAATAGAACATAGATAAAGCAATTTACTGCATTCTTGAAAACCATATACTTGTGTTCTGTCTCTTACATTACTTGTGTTCTTAGTGTCTTTATTGTGGTTGATCCAGTTTACTGTTTGCTTAAGTTTAGTTAATCTCCTCTTTGTGTTGTTATGTTGTAAGTGAATCCCTTTCATCGGTCCTGCATTTGGTATCAGAGCATTACAAGCTCTTGATATAAGATCTCACCATCTTAAGATCCCTCACACACACAAATACTAAACTTTTCAAATGGCAACCATTTCCAAGACTGATATGGAAACTAAAACCATAAACAAGTCCCTACTAATCATTTTTGATGACTTTGATACCTGGTGTTTAAGAATGGAAGGTTTCATCAGGTCTCTAGACTCAAGACTGTGGGAGTCTGTTGAAAATGGACCTTTCATACCTAGCACTCCTTTTGCTACTGGTGCTGGTATGATCACCAAGGATGTGGCAAACTACTTTGATGAAGATAGAAAGAGAGTAGAGATTGGTAGAAAAGCCATGACAGCCCTTCAAACTGCCCTTCCAAACTCTGTGTATAGATGTTTCAAGAAGTGCAAAATAGCTAAGCAGTTGTAGGATGCACTGAAACTGATGTATGCGGGTTCTTCTGAAGCCAAGGAGAACAAGAAAGATCTCCTGAAGCAGCAATTTGAAAACTTCACTTATAAAACAGGTGAAACCATGACTCAGCAGTACTTCAGGTATGTTGAGATTGTGGATACCCTTGTGGATGTAGGAGTTCCTCTTGAGAACAGAGACATTGTAAGGAAGTTCATATCCTCACTTCCTAGGCAGTGGACACACTACTGTGTGGTGATCAAGAGGATTGAGAATCTAAAAACTCTTACTCTGATAGAGTTATATGGGATTCTCAGTGGCTACCAGATAGAGATGAACATGCAATGTTCATCTGGCAACTCCAACAATCAAATGGGTTCAACCCTATATGTGGTTGAAAGGGATAGCATAGAACCCCAACATCATCTCATATGCTACCCTGATAACTCACCTAAGGGTTCTTTCATCACCTTCCCAGAGACACCCAAAGAGAACTACACCCAAGAAAGCCCATTCCAAGAGACAAGTTCATCTCAAGCATTTATGTCTTCTGATGAAAGTTGTGGCAACTTTCTGTTCACTCTTGAAGACCTGGACTGTATCCATCCAGATGATCTGGAGTACATGGAGATAGTCCAGTAGATGACTTTTCTCACTCACAGAGCCAAGAAGTTATACAAGCGGACTGGAAGGAAGTTTCCAAGCAATGCAACCAGTGGAAAGTTTGGTCTGGACAAAGGCAAAGTCAAGTGTTACAACAGTAATTTGATGGGCCACTTTGCCAGGGAGTGTAAGGCACCTAGAATAAATGGTGGCCAAACACAGTCTAGACCCAACTACAATGACAAAGCCCCCCAGAATGAGAAGCCAAAGCAGTAGGCTGTTGTTGTTGTTGAAGAAGGAGGCTTTGACTGGAGCTTTCAGGTGGAAGATGCTTCTCCAAACCAAGCACTGATGGCAGATCATGATGAAGCCAAGGTATTGGAACATCTCTATACCCCTGAATGCATTGCTAAAGTTAATAGATACAGGTCTTATAACTTGGAAATAAGATCTAATCTTGAGTCCTTAAACATTTTAAAAACTGATTTTAGAAAGTCTGAAAATGATTATAAACTAAAGATTGAGGACTTAGAGAAAACCATTTTAGTTATAAAACATGAGCATACAGATTTTAGAACTCAGATCAAAGATCTCATAACCAAGCTGACTGAGTGCCAGGCTGAGCTTGTGATCAGCAAGGCTAGGGCAGACAAGTGTGTTCTTGAAGAAGAGACCTTTAAGAACATGATATCCTCATCTCTGCATAACAAAGTGTGCTATCAAAGGGACTAGGATCAAATGAGATAGCTCCTCCACACACAATCTTGTCTGTAAGATCACCTAGGTGTGGAACTTTTGAAGATGAGCTTCCTCTCATAGATCCTTTAAGTGAAGAGGATGAAGAAGTGATAGTGAAGAATTCCTTTGAGAAGAATGAAGAGGAGGATTCTAAGAAGGGCCACTATCCTTCTGAGGAGAAGAAGAAGACTGTGATGACTAAGTCAATGAGAAAGAACTTGATCAGGAAGAGCAAGAGGAAAGCAAGGAAGGCTCAAGAGATCAAGACTACTTTTCACTCCAGGCAGAAACAAGTGTTTATCTCTGCAGGATTTGAAGTAGCAAAGACTGAAGACATCAACCTAAACTCTTCTGCTAAGAGTTCTGCTTCTTGTTCAAATCATATCAGTACCAAGAAGAAGACTGATCTGCTGTGTACCACTGCTACACAGCCTGGACCATAAAACTCCAAGAACAATTCCTAGTCCAAAAGGACTGTCTCAGCATCTGCAAAGATGAAGGTGGAGAGGGGATGTAATCAAAGTCAGTCTTGTTCCCATCAGAAGGCTCTTGGGAAGAAGAAAATTGAGTGTGTCATGTGTGAAAGTACTGCTCATCTTGCTAAGGATTGTCCATACAATCCTAAAGGTACTCTTCACATGACCAAGACAAAGACTTCTAAGAGTTCCAAGAAGATTCAAGCTTCGGAAGGAAAATCTGTTTCCTTCGGAAGCTCCAAATCTAAAAAAAGGCAAGTGGAAAATTGCTTTCGGAAGAAAAATTGGTCTCCGAAGGAAAGAATACTTCCGAAGCACTAAAGTCTGCTGCAGTGTCTGCAGGTTCTTTCGCAGGCTCAGTCATCAAAACTTCCGAAGTATCAAAAGCTTCCAAAGTATCAAAAGCTTCCGAAGTATCAAAAGCTTCCGAAGTATTGAAGGTCAAGTCCAAGACTCCAAAGGTGGTGTGGAAGTCTAAGAAAGACCAAGTGACTGAGAATTCTCCATCAACAACAACTCAAGATCCTCCTAGCACAACCATAGGATTTATTACTGTTGCATTACCTTTTGTTTCTCTAAATAAGCCCAAGACAAGTAAGGCTTGGGTTTCCGAATGTAACTAATCATTTTCTTTGTGCAGGGATAGCTGAAGAGAAACAAAAATGTCTGGATCATTGACAGTGGTTGTTCCAGGCATATGACAGGCAATAGGTCCTTACTCCAAAACTTTGAAAGGATTGATTGAGGTCTAGTTGCCTTTGGAGGTGATGAAGGTGGTTACATTTTAGGAAGGGGCAAGGTCACAAATGGTAAGCTCATTATTGAAAAGGTAAACTTTGTCAAAGAGCTTGGGTACAATCTTCTGAGTGTATCTCAATTTTGTTATCAGAGTCATAACATGCTCTTTACTGAGCATGAGTGCATTGTTCTCAAGCCCGGGGTGGTCATTCCTCATGAGCATATTCTGCTTAGAGCCCCCCCAGGAAAGGGAACATGTACAAGATGGATTTGCAAGAAACATCTCCCTGTGGAGAAGTTTCATGCTTTCTATCTAAAGCCAATAGTGATGAGTCTTTCCTATGGCATAAAAGAATATGCCATGTAAACTTTAAAAACATGAATAAACTAATTAAGAATGATTTGGTAACCGGAATGACAAAGAAAGAGTTTACAAGTGATGACCACTGTGTTGCATGCCTGAAAGGAAAGCAACATAAGGTATCTCACAAGCCTAAGGAAAGGAACTCCATCACTACACCCCTACACTTGTTACATTTGGATCTCTTTGGTCCCACCAGTGTAATGAGTCTAGGAAAGACCTCATACTGTTTAGTGATCACAGATGACTTTTCAAGATTCACTTGGGTCTTCTTCCTTAGAACTAAGGATGAGACTCCTGAGATTCTAAAAAATTTCATCTTGAAGATTGAGAATCAATCTGATCACAAGGTCAAAATCATAAGATGTTATCAGAGAACTGAATTCAAGAACCAAATCCTTGATGCATTCTGTGATGAAAAAGGTATTTCAAGACAATACAGTGCTCCAAGGACTCCTCAGCAGAATGGTGTTGCTGAGAGGAGAAACAGGACACTGATTGAAACTGCAAGAACCATGTTGTCTGACTCTAAGCTGCCCATCACTTTCTAGGCAGGGGCAGTCAATACTGCCTGCTATGTGCAAATCAGAGTTTTAGTGGTTAAGACTCATGACAAGACTCCTTATGAACTTTGGCACAAGAGGACCCCTTTCATTGGTTTTCTCAGGTTATTTGGATGTCCTTGCACCATCTTGAATACCAAGGATCAAATTGCTAAATTTGTTGAGAAATCAGATGATGGACACTTCATTGGATTCTCTTCCCAAGCTAAGGCTTACAGAGTATACAATCTCAGAACTAGAATTGTTAAGGAGTCAGCCAATGTGACTTTCAATGAACACACATCCTATGTGGCTGGTTCTGGTCCTGATTGGCTCTTTGATCTTGATTTAGTTACCAACTGTTTTAACAAATCTTGTGAGACTGTTTCAGGATCTGCAGAAAATTTAAACACAGGTGATCCTAATCCAAGATT
>BJCM01236436.1:0-15011 GCA_018326385.1 Flaveria bidentis
TCAATTACAGATTTCAGTGGATTTTTGAAGTTTCTATGTTCGATAGAACTTCAAAAACACTCAACCGAAGGCTCTGATACCAATTGATAGGATCAATTGATTCACTCTGTAATGATTTATGTAAACAATTCAAAAAGAAACACAAACAATTGTAATCAAATCAAGCAATATCAACAAATTCACAGTTCATTGATATAGCAAAGACAATTACAAGAGTAAGAAAGCAGTTAACAACTAAAACTCACTCCTCTTGTAATTCTACTCTAGTCTAAGCTATTTATACTAGAAACTAAGGAACTAACAATCGACAAAACTAGTCCCTATACTAGTACAAAATATAAAATAGACAATAAAAGACTAAATGTTAATCTTCTAAGGGTTCTAACAGAGAAAGTGAAGAAGAGCAGAAACTCTTGGTTTTAGAGAGAAGAACCAGAAAAGATCAAATTCAAGGTAAGAATTCTTGATTTTGTGATGTTCTTAATTGGCCTTAGCCTCGGTTGCATGCTTATTTGTGTTTGTGTGTTCGGTTGTGTGTGTTTGGTGGATTTCTAGGTGATATAACTCATTTGCATTCGGGTTTTGGAAGAAGTTCATTTGAAAGTTGTCAAAGGTGAGTTCTAGAACCCCCTTTTTACTTGTTGTAAATTGATTAGGGGCTAGAAATGCATGTATGAACATTTTCATAAAAAATGGGTTTTCACCCGATTGTAAATGTGTATGTGTTTGTGGGTGGGGTTTGATTTGGGTGTGTTTTGATTTTGTTAATGTTATGAATGTGTTCCTAAGTCTTAGAATGTATGAATTAAGCTTAGAACATGATAGATGATGATTGGGGATTGATTTATGTTGTTTAAGTGTGACTTGGACTGCCCATGCGCCTAAACAGTGGCCCATTCGCCCAACGGTATAAACTGCCTAAGTTTTCCCATATGCCAAAACCCCATGTGCCCAAATAGTAGCCATGCGCCTAGAAAAGGCTGAATTTGGCTAAGTGTCCAGACCCCTGGAAAGCCCATGCGCCTAGGCACTCATGCGCCTGCATAGTGCCCATGCGCTTAGAATTTGCCCAGAATGACTAAGTGTTGCCCATGTGCCCCAATTGTTCCCATGCGCCCAGAAGCTCCCTATGAGCCTAAGTGTTTCGCATGCACCTGAAAGGCCATGCGCCTGCATAGTGCCCATGCGCCTAAGACTTGGAATTATTTTTTGATTTTTGGGGAAATGTGATATGTAGGCTTTGACTTGGGATGTTCTTGGGGGTGAAGTAGGTTGTCTTTTGATGATGTATAAGGTATGTTATGGCATGTATGATGATTTTTATGTCATGTATGATGGTTCCATGTATGGTAATGTTTTGTATTTTTATGTTTATGTTCCTTATTATGTATGTTTATTTTCCATGGCTTTACGTGGTATAGTTGTGACTGACCAGTTGTATAATACATGGATTATAGTGGATACTCACCCTGGTGTTGGTGCCAGACTATGTCTGTTATGGAAGTCATTTATGATCTTCAACCCAGTACCCGCTTTGTGCATACATTTGGGGTATAGTATATTGTTGGGATCTTTGTCCCTTGCCCCGGTGCTGGTGCCAGGCTATGTGCATTATGGAAGTTATTTATGATCTTCGGCCCAGTACCCGATTTGTGCATACGTTTAGGGTATAGCTGATGACACTGACCCAGAAAGAAGTAAAGAAAGAAAGAAAGTGATGAAAAGTAAAGGAAGATAATAGATATTATCTACGCGTACGTATGATGTGTGATCATGTGCGAAAGTATATAATGGTTTTGAAAGAAAGTAAAGTATATTTTATTTTAAAACTAGAACCCACTCAACAACGCTGCCTTTTATGTGTTTCCAGTTGGCCGGTGATTGTTACTGAGGATGGCATGGGGAAGCTACTTGGCTCATTTTGGATGGCATTCTTTTGTATAATGTTTTTGCATTGTAATGCGAACAAACGATGTTTTGTAATGAATGTTGTATTATTTTGCAAAAGCAATTTTTATAATGAAATGAAATGTTTGTTTAATTGTTTCCGCTACAATGTTTTATTAAAGTTAATGTAATTATACGTTTTAAGTGCGATGATTGACCAGATGTGAGTGTCTCGGGAACGGGGCCTTACATCACATCACACCCAAACCATCACTTCATCTTATCCATCTGTCACTTTCACCCATTTAAATATTAAGACTCGTCCATTTTAATCTTCTTACCAATTTCATTGTTCAAAGCTTTCTTTATCCCGAATTTACTCTAACTAGCCTAAGAAGAAGCAGTTCAAGACTTAGTCTTCTCCAACTTAGTCTGAAGGAAAACTCCAACTTCCGAAGACAAAGTCTTCTCTTCCAAAGTCCAAGACTTAGAAAATTTCAAGACAAATGACTTTCGAAGTAGAAGTCCCCAAGCCTCGAAAGAAGTCTCTTCCAAAGTATATTGGCCTCGGAAGAACTTGTTCTTCCAAAGCTAATTAACCTTCAAAAGACATTGATATGAACTAGTGGACATAAGTATGGTTCCTCTAAACTCTGCTGTAGACCTCTATTACACTTCATGGTGTTTTCTTAAAACCCATGTTGTTGACCATACTTTATCCATTGATCACCTTTATTAATTAGTACAGTTGCCAACTTTAGTTGGTGACAAAAGGTAAGTCATGGACATGTCATGACTACCAAATCTTAGATAAGAGATTATCTAAGATACCTTAACTATAGCTTTGTAGTATTTGCTTTAGTTATAGGATTCCAACTGGTATAAAAGTATATCCGGCTATAGGTGATAGTATATATACTTTCTTATTGTAACTCTTGTAACATGCTTGTAAGAGTCTTATAATACTTTGAGTTGAGAAGTAATATATACAAGTAGCTTGAAAATTATTTCTTTGTGTTCTTTGTTACTTAGTATATTATCATCAACTCTTAGAAGAGATTCTGCTTCATCTAAACCCGTGTGAGTGATTAAGTGAGTTTGAGAGAAAAACTAAGTGTTAAGTGGCAAATGTTGATCCTGCAAAGAATTTTTACTTCTAAAGAGAATAAATATTTTGAGACTTAATTGCTTTCCAAAAGAAAATTTTCCTTCAAAGACATATAAGTAGTTATGAACAAATTTATGCTTCGGAAAATATTTCATAATTTCTTCCAAAGGTAAATTTTCATAAGTAATTATTTAGTTTGATGATTCCTGATGTCGATATGTTTTGTCCATGAGTATTCTCTGAAATAGAGATAACACTATTGTTGTCTATGTGGATAGTACTCTCGTTGTAGTTGAATCCATAGTCCAACATCTGATTCTAAATTCAAAGCACCTAAGCACAACAGCTGTAATGTTTTTAGCTTCAGTAGTTGATGCAAACACATATGAGTGTTTCTTGCATTGCCATGAGACAATCCTTCCACCAAGAAATTGATATCCCCAGGATGTAGACTTGGCAGTCATATTGTAGCCACCATAGTCAATATCTATTCAGGCATAAGATTGAAATGAAAATTCTTTGGATACTAAAGGCCTAGTGTTGGAGCACCTTTAAGATATCTTAGAATCCTCTTGACAGCAACCAGGTGCGACATCTTAGGGTTGGCTTGATATTTTACACAAATACATCTAGCAAACATGATATCAGGTCTGCTGGATCTGAGGTACATACGTGTAACACCAGGTTTTTTATAAAGACAAGCAAGAAGAATAAAGTGAAGAAAAAGAAGTAAAAGAAATAAAACCCAAGTCTAGGGGTAAAAAGTGTCCAAAAGGACAAAATGTTTGAAAAGTGGGAGTAAAAGGTGGTATGGCCGCCCATATGTTACACACATCACCAATTCTCGGATATTTTAGAGAGAGAAGGTAACAGAGTAGAGAACTCTCAGATTTGAAGAAAGAACAAGAAAGAATTCGAATTCAAGGTAAGAATTCGTGGTTTTATGAAGTTCTTGACTGGTTATATCCTCGGGTTTATGCTTATGTATGTTTGTATGTGTTCGGGTATGTTTTAGTGGGTTTCTATGTGGTTGAATTCAGTTTGCAAACGAGTTTGGAAGAAGCCATACTCAAGAGCTGCAAAGGTGAGTTCTAGAACCCCTCTTTTTACATGTTTTAACTGATTTTGGGGCTGGAAATGCATGAATGTACATTTTCATTAAACTGGGTTTCGGACCCGTATGCTTGATTGTGCATATGTTGATGTTATGTTGTGATGTGTGATTATTTTCATGCTTGATGATGTATGATGGTGTTTCTAAGGCTTAGAAGGTAAGACTTAAGCTTAGAACATGATGAAGGGTGATTGGGAACTGAAATCTGATGTTTTAGGCTTATAAGTTATGTTTTAGAATCTGCCTAGTGTTAACAAGTCAATGCGGATGTGCATGATAAGTCAATGTGAGTGATAGTTAATGCGGATGAGCATTAACCACTAAGTAAGTCAATGCGGATGAGCAATGGATGAAATGCGGATAAACAGTGACCACGTATAGGAAATGTGGACAAGTAAGGTTAATGCGGATGAACAATAGTAAATCCGGATGAACAGGAACAAATGCGGATGAACTATAGCAAATACGGATGAACTATAGTAAATGTGGATGCACTATAGCAAATGCGGATGAACAATAGTAAATGCGGATGAACACTTTGACTGTTTTCTGACTTCTGGGAAAGAGGATGAAATGTAGGTTTTGACTTGGGAGATTCTCGGGGGCTATGTAAGTTGACGATTTGTTGTCAAAGATGTTATGATGGGTATGTTATGACGTATGACTAATGTGTATGCATGATGAAGATGTATGATGTTGTATGATTATGCATGATGTGTGTTATGTATGTATGATGCTGTGCATGATGATGACTGAATGTTATGTTTATGTTCCTTGTGATGTATGTTTACCTTCCCCGCGGCTTTACATGTTACGTTAATGAATGAAATGAAATGTCATTTTTAAATGTTTCCACTGTGATGTATATTTAATATAAACGTAAATATATGTTTTATGTGCGATGATCGACCAGCTGTAAGCGTCTCGGGATGGGGGCTTACAAGTTGGTATCAGAGACAAAGTTTAAGTGAAATGGTTAAATTTTCAAACTAAACCTGAACTTAAACTGAGAATGGGATGGAAAGGGAAAGGATGCCAATCTGAGTAGTTGTGTGCCATCCTGTATTTCCATAATGTTAACCGGTATTTTGTGTGTATGGTATGTGGTTATGTGTTGTATGTAGATTTAAATAGTGATGTAGTCAGGACAGGTAATGCTTGGGGTATGAAGAGTAAAGTAAGTGGCTAATCACAACAGGCCATTGTAATTATGGACTTACTATACTTGACATAAACTGAGATGTTCCCTTGAATGACCGTGTTGGTGTTTGATTCTTTTAGTGTGTGTGTGTGAGGATGGCCGGTGGTAGGTCATCTAAAGCTTCGCGTGGTGGTGGTGGATGTGGTGCTGAACCACGGGTCACGAGAGGAAGACCTAGAGCAGAAAAGGTGGTTCATGAAGAACCCGAGACCCCTCATCTGGAGGGCGAAGATGAGAGTGCTAACCTGAGAGCCTTAATGAAGGAGGCGGTTGTGGAGGAAGTGCATCAGGTCATGCAGACGATCCTACCGTCTGTGGTGACCGAAGTGATAAAGGTTGTTATAGTTGGGGAAAGAAGGGAAAGGAGTAGACCTACGGGCGAAAGAAGATAGCCCGAGACTGAGATGGTTCTGTCTGATGACGAAGAAGAAGAGGAAGAAGAGGAGCCTGTACCGGAAGCGGTACGAGGCTATAACTATGGGTTATTTCAATGATGCAAGCCCCCCACTTTTGATGGAAATGGCAATGCTGCTAGTGCTCACCGGTGGGTGAGAGAAATGGAAGTGGTATTGAACATTAGCGAGTGACAGGAGGATCATAAAGTAAAGTTTGATGCTCACTCTTTTGTGGACTCGGCTCTGTGCTGGTGGGATAATATAGTCCAAGCCGAGGGTAGCATGGCTATTAGGAGAATGAGATGGTCGGAGTTGAAAAACTTGGTGATTGAGGAGTTCTGTCCTCACCAGGAGATGGACAAGGTTGAGAGGGAATTCCTACAACTGGAGGTGGGAAGCATGACACATCAGCAGTACGCCACGAAGTTCAACAAGATGGCACATCTGGTGCCGGATCAGGTGACGCTTCTGTCATGGATGATTAAGAGGTACATTCAGGGTTTGCTAGCGGACATTCGCCGGCACATGATCGCTGCCCGACCGAGCACGTTTTGGTCGGCGGTGGATTTGGCAGGGAGGTTATATGATGAGGGGCTGTAGTGGTGGTGGCTGAAGGTAGCAGGAAGGGTGGTGGTGATCAAAACTGGAGTGGGAAGAGGTTCAGTCGGGGTGGTGTCTCGATGGGTAACAAGAAGCCACGGCTGGATAACCGCCATGTGGTCACATCGGGTGCGGGTATGAAGAAGTGCAGTAGGTGTGGGAGAGAACATAGTGGGGAATGTAGGCTGGGGTCGAACGTGTGCTTCAAATGTGGGAAGGCAGGGGATATAGCCAAGGATTTTCGTACGGTCCGATGCTTTAACTGTGGCGTGGAAGGCCACATGAGTAGGGATTATAACAAGCCAAGGGCTGAGGTTTCCGGGGCGAAGAAGATAGGAAGTGAAGTACTGAGGGCGAGCGCTAGGGCATTCACCATGACATAGGAGGAAGCTAGGACGGACCCTGATGTTGTGTCTGGTATGTTTCTAGTGAATAAAACTTTAGCTTCTGTGTTGTTCGATTCTGGTGCTAGTAAAAGTTTTATTTCTGTTGCTTTCTGTGCTAAGCTGCCTGTTAGTAGTAGACGTGTTGATGCTCCCTTTGATGTAGAAACTACCATAGGTAAGTCTACCAGGATTTCTGAGATGATAGAAGACTGTGATGTGGAACTAGAAGGTCATAAGTTTCCTTTTAGACCATTTGTAATGATCTTGGGCGGGTTCAATTTGGTTCTTGGGATGGATTGGTTGGCGGACTTCAAGGCGGACATTGTGTGTCGCAAGAAAATGATTCGTTTGACAGCGCCTGATGGGAGTTCGGTAACTATTTATGGGGATCGGGTCACGATGATCCCGAAAGTAATCTCAATGGCGGTGGCGGGAAAGTGCATGGGACATGGATGTAGTGCCTACTTGGCTTATGTAAAGGATGTGGATACACCAACACCACAATTGTCTGATGTACCGGTTGTGTGTGACTTTATAGACGTGTTCCCAAAAGATTTATCAGGAGTGCCACCTGACAGAGAGATCGAGTTTCAGATTGATCTGATACCGGGTGCCCAACCAGTTGCCAAGGCACCATATCGGTTGGCTCCGACGGAGATGAAAGAATTGATGGAGCAGTTGAAAGAGCTACTTGATAAGGGGTTTATTAGACCGAGTATCTCTCCTTCGGGTGCTCCGGTCCTGTTTGTGAAGAAGAAAGATGGTAGTATGAGGATGTGCATTGACTACCACGAGCTGAACAAGTTGACGGTGAAGAACCGATACCCCTTACCGAGAATAGATGATTTGTTCGATCAGCTTCAAGGTTCCAGTTGGTTTTCAAGAATAGACCTTCGATCGGGTTACCATCAGCTAAAGGTGAAAGAGCAACATGTTCCTAAAACAGCTTTTCGCACGCGTTATGGTCACTAAGAGTTTCTTGTCATGTCTTTTGGTTTGACCAATGCGCCAGCTGCTTTTATGGATCTAATGAATCGTGTGTGTCGGCCTATGTTGGATAAATCAGTGATTTTGTTCATTGATGATAACATGATTTATTCGAAGAGCGAGATAGAGCATGCTGGTCATATTCGGGAGGTTTTGGAGACGCTAAGAAAGGAGAAGCTATACACTAATGTCTCTAAGTGCGCGTTCGGGTTGCGCGAAGCTCAATTCTTGGGTCATGTGGTGAATCCTGACGGGATTATGGTGGACCCGGCAAAGTGGAGGCGGTGATGCAATGGAAGTCCCCAAAGACGCCATCTGAGATTCGTAGTTTCTTGGGTTTGGCGGGCTACTACCGAAGATTCATTCAAGACTTCTCCAAGATCGCCTCTCCACTAACTAAGTTGACCCGGAAAGAGGTGAAGTTTGTATGGGGTCAAGCTCAAGAGAAGGCGTTCGAAGAATTGAAGGCGAGATTGACTCAAGCTCCTGTTCTGTCATTACCCAATGGAAGTGAAGATCTGGTGGTTTTTTCTGATGCTTCATACTCGGAGTTTGGGTGTGTGTTAATGCAGAGAGGGAAGGTTATAGCCTATGCATCCCGACAGTTGAAGGTTCATGAGGTCAACTACCCTACTCAGGACTTGGAGCTAGCAGTCGTGGTCTTTGCACTAAAGATTTGGAGGCACTATCTGTATGGGACAAAGTGCACCATATTCACTGACCACAAGAGCTTGAAATACTTCTATGAGCAGAAAGATTTGAACATGAGGCAGAGACGATGGTTAGAGCTATAAAGGATTATGACTGCGAGATCCATTACCATCCGGGCAAAGCCAACGTGGTGGCGGATGCCCTTAGTCGAAAGGAGAGACCCGAGCAGATTCGGGTGAAAGCATATAAGTTGATCATGACCTCGGATGTGATGAAGCAAGTCAAAGAGTTTCAAGATGAGGCATTGAAAGAAGATCATCTTAATTCTGAAAGAATGAGAGGTCTGGTCGCGGAGTTGGGTGAAAACACATTTGGTGTTAGAACCCGGTTTGGATGAATGTGGATTCCTCGTTTTGGGGATTTACGAGTGAAGTTCATGGATAAAGCTCACGAGACTTGATACTCTATTCATCCCGGTGCTACGAAAATGTACCAAGACATGAAGAAAGATTATTGGTGGCCGGGTATGAAGAAAGATTATTGGTGGCCGGGTATGAAGAAAAATTATTGCTTACAAGTGAAGGACGAGCATCAAAAGCCGTATGGGAAGATCCAACCTATCATCCTCAGATTGATGGTCAGTCCGAGAGGACCATCCAGACATTGGAGGACATGCTTCGGGCATGTGTGATTGATTTTGGGGGAAGTTGGGATGACCATCTACCGTTTGCTGAATTCTCATACAAAACAGTTATCATGCCAGCATCGGTATGCCCCCTTATGAGATGCTATACGGTAGGAGATGCAGAACACCCATTTGTTGGGGTGACATTGGACAGAAAGAGTTGGGAAGCGTCGAGGTGATCGAGGCTACAACTGAGAAGCTTGAAAAGATCAAAGCCTTCATGACGGCAACCAAAGATAGACAAAAGTCGTATGTCGATAAGAGACGCAGACCAATTGAATTTATAGTGCGTGACCGGGTTATATTGAAGGTCTCACCTTGGAAGGGTATCATCTGATTCCGAAAACGGGGCAAGTTGAGCCCAAGGTATATAGGGCCCTTCCGAATTGTTGCTCGAGTAGGAGAGGTGGCCTATAGACTGTTATTACGAGATGAGTTAAGTGGAACTCACCCGACATTCCATGTATCTCATCTAAGGAACTGTTTAACGGATGAAGATATGATTGTTCCATTGGAGGATATCGAAGTGGATGAATGACTCAATTGTGTGGAGCAACCAGTGGCAATCATTGATCGAAAAGAGAAGAGGCTGAGAAATAAAGTGGTTCCTCTTGTGCGTGTGCAGTGGAAGCACATGAAGGGATCCGAGTCTATGTAGGAGACTGAAGAAGAAATGAGACAACATTACCCACAACTCTTTGAGGAATAATAGTTTTCGGGGACGAAACCTATATAAGGGGGTGGACGTGTAACACCCTGTTATTTTTTTAAAGACAAGAAAGAAGAATAAAGTAAAGAATAAGAAGGAAAAGAAATAAAACCCAAGTCTAGGGGTAAAAAGTGTCCAAAAGGATAAAATGTTTGAAAAGTGGGAGTAAAAGGTGGTACGGCTGCCCATATGTCACACATATCACTAATTCTCGGATATTTTAGAGAGAGAAGGGAACAGAGCATAGAACTCTCGGTTTTGAAGGAAGAACAAGAAAGAATTCAAATTCAAGGTAAGAATTCGTGGTTTTATGATGTTCTTGACCGGTTATATCCTTGGGTTTGTGCTTATGTGTGTTTGTATGTGTCCGTGTATGTTTTAGTGGGTTTCTAGGCGGTTGAATTCAATTTGCAAATGAGTTTTGAAGAAGCCATACTCAGAAGCTGCAAAAATGAGTTCTAGAACCCCTATTTTTACATGTTTTAACTAATTTTGGGGCTGGAAATTCATGAATGTACGTTTTCATTAAACTGGGTTTCGGACCCGTATGTTTGATTATGTGTATGTTGATGTTATGTTGTGATGTGTGACTATGTTCATGCTTGATGATGTATTATGTTGTTTCTAAGGCTTAGAAGGTAAGACTTAAGCTTAGAACATGATGGAGGGTGATTGGGAACTGAAATTTGATGTTTTAGGCTCATAAGTTAAGTTTTAGAATCTGCCTAGTGTTGAAAAGTCAATGCAGATGAGCATGATAAGTCAATGCGAATGATAGTTAATACGGATGAGCATTAACCACTAAGTAAGTCAATGCGGATGAGCAATGGATGAAATGCGGATAAACAGTGACCAAGTTTGGGAAATGTGGATAAGTAAGGTTAATGCGGATGAACAATAGTAAATGCGGATGAACAGGAACAAGTGCGGATGAAGTAAGACAAATGCGGATGAACTATAGCAAATGCTGATGAACTATAGGAAATGCGGATGCACTATAGCAAATGCGGATGAACTATAGTAGAAGCGGATGAACACTTTGACTGTTTTCTAACTTCTGGGAAAGAGGATGAAATGTAGGCTTTGACTTAGGAGATTTCCGGGGGCTATGTAAGTTGACGATTTGAGGTCAAAGATGTTATGATGGGTATGTTATGATGTATGACTGAATGCGTATGCATGATGATGATGTATGATGTTGTATGATTATGCATAATATGTGTTATGTATGTATGATGCCCTGCATGATGATGACTGAATGTTATGTTTATGTTCCTTATGATGTATGTTTACCTTCCCCGTGACTTTACGTGTTACATTAATGAATGAAATGAAATTTCATTTAAAATGTTTCCGCTGTGATGTTTATTTAAAATAAACGTAAATATATGTTTTATGTGCGATGACCGGCCAGCTGTAAGCGTCCCGGGAACGGGGCATTATAATATGCGATGCAATCATAGTCCTGTAATGGTGTTCATCAACACACTCTCCTTCAAGATCAGGTTCAAGGGAGTGGTTTCTGGATATGGGTGTCATTGCAACTTTACAATCAGTCATGCTTAATCTAGTGAGTATGTCTTGTACATACTTTGACTAACTTATGAATATGCCAATGTCAACTTGCTTCACTTGAATCCCAAGAAATAAATTGAGTTCCCCCATAGCACTCATTTCAAATATATTTTTCATTAGCTATCTTAAAGTCTTTGTAGAGCTTTGGATTAGTTGACTCCTAGATAATGTCATCTACATATACTTGAACCAACATTAAGTCATTTCATGTTCCTTTGATTAAGAGAGTTCCATCAATAGTACCCTTTTTGTATCCATGCTAACAGAGATACTGAGATAGAGTCTCATATCACTTCCTTGGAGCTTGGTGCCGCCCATAAAGAGCTTTATCAAGCCTATAAACATAATCAGGATGACCAGGGTATGCAAAGCCAGGTGGTTGCTTGACATACACCTTTTCATCAATCACCTTATATAAGAAAACACACTTGTCATCAAGTTGGTAAACCTTGAAATCCTTGGATGTAGCAAAAGCTAAGAATATCCTAACAACTTCAAGTCTTGTCATAGGAGCAAAAAAATCTATGTAGTCAATTTCCTTTTCTTATGTGTATCCTTGGACAACTATCCTGGCCTTTTTTTGATGACAAGTCCTCTATTATCCTTCTTGTTTCTAAAAACCCACTTGGTTCTTATGGTAGTCTTCCCCAGAGGAAGAGGACGTAGGTTTCAAACCTTTTGCCTTTTGAATTGAAGCAACTCCTCTTGCATAGCTTCAACTCAACTTCCTTCCTTTAAAGCCTCATCAACTTTCTTTGTCTCTATATGGGATAGAAAACAAGAGTAGAGACAAACATTTTTTTCATGGGTTTGTCCTCTTGTTCTTACCCCCTTATAAACATCTCTAGTGATGTGTGTTGTGGGGTGTGACTTGTGGATCCTGAGTTGAGGGATCATAACAAGTTGATTGGAGAGATCCAAATTAGAGAACCTTAGATCAGGTAATGAAGTATCACCCACCATATTAGCACACTTATTAAAAGAAGCTTGATCCAATGAGTGTGTGACATCATTGATGTTATCTTCCATAGAGTAAATGTTAGCATCAAGAAACTCTTGATCACTTTCACCAATACCACTTCCTCCTTCATTTAAGTTTTGTAACTCTAATCCAGAATATGTAGGCACCTCAAATGTATCAGCTGAGTTTGTCATTGTTGTGCTGATAGGAAGTCCATCTGTAGGGTTTCTTACCACTAGAGCTGAAGTAGAATGATCTGTAGGCCTTCTCAGCTCAAATCTTGGGTTAGGATCTCCTGTTGATAATGTACTTGTGGATCTTGAAACATTCTCACAAGACTTGTTAAAATAGTTGGTAACTAAATCAAGATCAAACAACCAATCAGGTTCAGAACCTTTCACACTAGGAGTGTGTTCATTGAAGGTCTCATTGGCTAACTCCTCAACTACTTTAGCTTTGAGATTATATACTCTATAAGCCTTAGCTTGCGAATAATATCCAATGAAGTGTCCATCATTGATTTCTCATCAAATTTGGCTACTTGATCTTTGGTATTCAAAATGGTGCAAGGACATCCAAATGACCCGAGAAACTAATAAAAGGCCTCCTTTTGTGCCAAAGTTCATAAGGAGTCTTACCATGAGTCTTAACTACAAAAACTCTATTTTACATATAGCAAGCAATATTCACTGCCTCTTTCCAGAAGGTGATGGGCAGTTTAGAGTCGAACAACATGGTTTTTGCAGCTTCAATTAGTGTCATGTTTCTCCTCTCAACAACACTATTTTCCTGAGGAGTACTAGGAGCACTATATTGTCTTGTAATACCCTTTTCATCATAAAATGTATCAAGGATTTGGTTCTTGAATTTAGTTCCCTCATTACATCTTATGGTCTTGACCTTGTGATCACATTGATTCCTAATTTTAATAATGAAATTCTTCAAGATCTCAGGAGTCTCATCCTTAGTTCTAAGGAAAAAGACCAAAGTGAATCTTATAAAGTCATTTGTAATCACTAAACAATATAAGTTCCGTCCTAGACTCATTACACTACTAGGGCCAAAAAGATCCATATGTAACAAGTGTAGGGGAGTAGTGATGGACTTTCTCTCCTTTGGCTTGTGAGATACCTTGTGTTGCTTCCTTTTCAAGCATGCAACACATTGATTATCATTTGTAAACTCTTTTTTTAGAATTCTAGTTACCAAATCATTCTTAATTAATTTATGTATGTTTTTAAAGTTTACATGGCTCATTCTTTTATGCCATAGGAAAGAATCATCATAATTTGATTTAGATAGAAAGCAAAAAACTTCTCCTGAAGGGGGTCTTTCCTGTAAGTCCATCTTGTACATGTTCACTTTACTGGTGCCTCTAAGAAAGATATGCTCCTAAGGAATGACCACCCCGGGCTTGAGAATAATGCAGTCATGCTTAGTGAAGAGCATGTTATGTCTTTGATCACAAAATTGAGATACACTCAGCAGAATGTACCCAAGCTCCTTGACAAAGTTTACCTTCTCAATGATGAGCTTACCATTTATGACCCTACCCCTTCCAGTAATGTAACCTCCAAAAGCAACTGGCCCTCCATCAATCTTCTCAAAATTTTGAAGTAAAGAACCATTGCTTATCATGTGCCTAGAATATCCACTATCAATGATCCATACATTCCTATTGGTCTTTAGTTATTCCTACATAAAAAGAGATAGTTAGTTATATTTAGAAACCCAAGCCTTGTTGATCTTTAGCTTGTCAAAGTGAGTTAAAGACAATGTAATAGTGATTGATCTTATGTTCAATCCTTGAGGATCAATAGCTATTGTTAATGAAGAACTTTTAGTCACATGATCTTCCTTTGTCTTCCACATCACCTTTGGAAGCTTTGACTTGACCTTCAATACTTTGGAAATTTTGATAACTTTGGAAGCTTTGAAGACTGGACCTTTAGAAGATCTTGCTATCACTGCAGTAGGCTTTTGTACTTTGGAAGCATTCCTTTCTTCCAAGACCAACTTTTTTTTTGAAGGTAAGTTTTCATTTATCTTCGTCTTCACTTTGGAGCTTTCCAAAGGAAAAGAATATCCTTCCAAATCTAGCTTCTTCTTGATCTTCTTAGTAGTCTTCTTCTTGATCATATAGATAGTACTTTTTGGATTGTAGAGCCAATCCTTAGCAAGATGAGAAGTACTACCACATATGATCCAGTCCATTTGCTTTCTTCTAAGAGTCTTCTTTTGAGAGGAAGGCTAAACTTGATCACTTTCCATCTCCATCTTCACCTTTTGAGATGGTGCAACAAGCTTTGTAGGGTGAGGCCTGCCATTGGATTTGGATGGTTTAGGCTGTGTAGTAGTGGTACACAACTGATTAGCCTTATTCTTGGTGTTGGGATGATTTGGAAAAGAACTAGATATCCTGGTACTCGAGTTCATAGTTAACTCTTCAGCCTTTACCACATCAAACCCTACGAAGATAAACACTTGTTTCTACTTAGAGTTGAAAGTGGACTTGATCTCTTGATCCTTCTTTGTTGCACCCTGAAAGGATCATACATGCCAACTCAATAGGTGAATTGATGATTGCTTAGCTGGAATCCCACAAGTCCAAGAAGAAATGCGGATGAAAATCTGCTAAGGAAAAGAACAAGTGTTATCTTCCGCATTTGTTAATGCGGAAGAAATAACACTGATGCGGACAAGTGTTTACTCTTCCGCATTGACTAATGCGGAAGACATAATACTAATGCTG
>BJCM01236440.1:0-10309 GCA_018326385.1 Flaveria bidentis
TTGTGATGGTTTACTTTCAGTAGTTGTCTTTACATTTTCAGTAGATTGTAATTAGTAGTTTAGTATAATATAAAACATCTGAAGATCTTACACTTCAGATGTTATAGTTTCAATAGTTGTAGAATTAGCTGGTACTTTAGCTTTTATTGTAAGAAGATGTCCTCAGTTGTTGTGGACATCTTCAGTAGTTTCAGTTATTTTCAGTTGTTTGTATAATCTGTTAGATGTCACTATCAGGTGACATCTGCTGACGTCATATTCCTCTATAAAAGGAATGTTGACCTAATTTGTATTTGTCGAAGCTTATGAATGAATGAGAACATTCTCTTTTGCAGAAAACTTTATCTCTCTATAATCGTTACTGTTTGATTGAATATTCATCTTATTCTTGCTTAAATTTTGTCTAATTCTAGTACTGTTCCGCTGCAAATCATAACCTAATTGATCAAACTAGATAATAGATCTTTACAATATTGTTCTTGTAAAGTCTTGTTAGCTTGATTGCTCTCCAACACAAGCTTTTCTATTTCAGCCTTTTGATATGCAATTTACTCTTTTTGTTCTTCAACAAGCTCAGGAAGAGCATTAATGACTTCATTATTTTCTTGTATATTTTCTCTTAATCTTTTCATATTAGATTCCTGCTTCATAAGCTGATCATCCTTTTCTTTCATCATCCTCTTCAGCTCCTGAATTCTTTGTTTTCTATTATTGGACTTGACAACAAGCTTATTGTATTCAGCCACCAAATAGCTTTTGCTTACAATGATGTCATCTTCACTTAACTTATCTTCATGATAGGCAATTACATCCACATAGTTTTCTCCTTCTTCCCTTTCTTGTTGTTAATCAACAATCTCATCATTATGATCTTTAGTATGAGCCACACTTGCTGAGCTAGAGCATGCCTCTTTAGCTTGAATGGGTTTATCTTGATAAGGTTGTTGTTCAAGATTTATGCTGGGCACTAAAGGTTTAGTTTGATTGGAGGTAACATGATTTTGAGAGTTGGAGTGTGAGAATGAGATGGTGTTGGCTTGAGAAATCAACTTAGTCTCACCAGTGTGAACTGAGTTTAGAGACTGAGTGATAGTGATGGGTTTAGTATGCACACTCTCAGATGATTGATGAAGAAGTGGAGAGATTGGCTGAATATTTTGACTGGCTGGAGAGTAATGTTGAGGTGATTAATGATGTTGGTTGGTTGATATGGGCAGGGTGTTTTGATTGGTTGGAGAGTGATGTTGAGGTGATTGATGGGGGTGAATGGGAGGCTTCCACAGAGTTACCAGTTGAACTTCCTTGCTGGTCTTCCCACACCAGTTCTTGTGGAATGTTGGCATTGGCATCCACCACATGAGCAAACATAGGCATGTCTCCTCCTTCATACTTCCCACTGATCTTGTTCAAAAATGATCTACCCAAATGTGCTTGCACAAACACATCTCCATCTCTTGCTATTCCAGGTATTTCACCATTGATGATCAATTGCAGAAACCTTGGGAACATGAACATTTTGTCATCCTTTTGCACTTTGATGTGGTCACATAGACAATTGAAGATGTACTTGGAGTAGTTGTATCTTCTTCCCTCAAAGATACCGATGATCCTAGAAGAAATGTGCCTTGAAAATTTGTCAAGCCCAGATTTCTTGTTAGAGATTCACTTTAGATAAGTGTGACATAGAAATCTATATGGCTTGCATAGTCTTCCTTTCTTGATCTCCCCCTTTTCAAAGTCACCATCATATCCCATTAGGTAGAATACTTTCTTTATGTATTCATTTTTGAACACATTAGGGTGACCAACTTCTAGTTCTCCCAACTCTAGAACCCTCCTTATGGTCTATTCATTCATTCTTAGTCTTTTATTATTCACTTCCACCATGATAAATTCTCCATCTTCTTCTATTCGGGTGGATTTCCAAAAATCAATAATGTGTGATTGATGTATCACCGGTTCCGCTAATAAGGCGTAAAATAGCCTAGATCTTCTCAGATAGAGGATGATGTCTCAACATCCTTCTGAAATAGGATCATCAGGGTTTAAGAATGCACACATATTGTTCTCTCTTGCAAATCGATTAGCCATCTTTTCATAAGAATAAAGAAGATTATGTTAGAATCAACATTATAGACATAAGAATACGAACAGTTTTAAGGATAACGAAGAATCACACAGTTCATTATTGATCATTATGACATGTTTTACCTTGTACACAATGATCTGAGATCGAGATTATGTGTTTGTTTGATATTTTGATTAAGTGATTTCGAATATTTGTGATAGGGGGAAAAATTTGTTGAGTGTGATTTTCTAGGTCTGAAAAAGTGTTATGAAAAGGTGAATAATGAATATTGAAGTCAAAGGACATCATTTATACTCTCTCAGACACATTAATTTCATTTATTTTATAATGTGGGACCCTCTATACAATTTAACTTATCCACAGTTTTTAGTTCTTCTAGAGATCATCTACGGATTCCGTATATCATCTACAGATGACTTTAAAACTTCTGCTGATGAAGTATAACTTCAATTTTCATAGGTACCAATCTATGAAATAAGATTATACTTTTGAGTATTGGCTCATTCATCCATAGTTTGCCAATCTACGGATGAACACATTTAATTAAGTTTTCACACTGTAGCTTCTGCTGATGTTAAATGCACTGTAGCTTCTGCTGATGCTGAATGCACTGTAGCTTCTGCTGATGCTTGAAATGCACTGTAGCTTCTACTGATGCTTGAGATGCAATGTTTGAGACTTATTTTATTGTATGGTCCTAGTCAACTACTTAGAACCATTTATTGCTATTGGACCTTGTTGACTTTGTGTTCATGACAATTATGAACAAGAAGGTTTAAATTTTAAAACTTCATGTATCCAAAAGCCAAGGTAGTGCTCCCAATTCCTTCATATTGACAATTCATTTGATAATTTTGTTGTAAACTTATTTTCATGATTCTACTCCCCCCTCCCCCTAAATTTGTGATTAATTATGAATGAATGCATTTATCATAAATTTCTAAGAAGAATATCATGAAAGACACATGACTGTCCAAACATAAAGAAATTTAACTAAACAAAATTAAAATGAGGACTATGTACAAGCATATATTCACATAGAATGGGATCATACTATAACACTAAGCATCTTCCTGAGGAGTTAATTTATTGAAATGATACATGATCTTAGTTCTGATTGCAAGTATGTTAGTCCACTTAAATCAATGCAAGAGTATTGTATCAGCTAGGCATGCTATTTATCATTTTTCATGTTTATTAGAGAGTAACTGTCATGGGCTTCAAATTCAATTCACTTAGAGTTTGTCCTCTCTTTGTGAGTCAAATCATCACTTTTTCGCACTTAAAAACTATGTACTTTAAGTTATAAGTTCTATCTTGAGATGCATTGGACATCTCATTAATGCATTGATGAAAAAGCTCTAAAATTAATATACAGTTGATCACAAAGGATTCTTTTGAGAGCTTAGATATGATCATCATCAGGTCACCAGGTCTTTACTTACATAAAACAGAGGTGCCTTTAACCCAGGTCTTTGTTTACACAAAACAAAGGGATGATGCGGATCATGATCTTTTCACCAGTTGGTTACAAATGTAAACCATGGTGATCATACACCCAGGTCTTTGTTTACACAAAACAGAGGGAGTAAGATTTGCAAAGATAAATATTATAAAGTGTCGGTACATAATGTGCTTAGATGAGTGATTTGGTCACATCAGAATAAGACTCACTTTCTGTAACCTTAAAATGAAGTTTCCCACAAACAATCACTTTGCATTATGTTTGGAATGCACTAAGTGTAGTTTCCACCCAAGCTGAATATCCTCACATATCAAGTAACTAGATCTGATTTTAATGATATTTAAGAATTCAGGTAAGTAAAGGCATAGTATATTATCATTTCCCAAACATATGTCATGGTGATATATAATACAATTTTTTTAAGAGAATCTACAAGGATAGAAACATGCTTTTGTTTGTTTGTTCATAATGATTAATCTAAGTTAATCATGCATAGAGACGCAATTAGAAAATTAACTCTATATGAATCAAAGGCTTTAGTGAAGAAATCAACAAGCTGATTGTTGTATCCACTTTGACTAACTTGATCAAACCTTTTTCTGAGCAATCTCTCAGAAAATGGTATCTTATTTCAATATGCTTTGTTTTACAATGTTGCATAGGATTAGCAGTTATAAACATAGCAGTTGAATTGTCGATGTAAATTTGAGTTTGAAGGAAATTGTAACCATAATCAATCAATTGGTTTTGCAACCAAAGGAATTGATAGCAACCAGCTAAAGCAGCTATGTACTCAGCCTCAGTTGTGGATACAGATACATTTATTTGCTTCTTGCACTGCCATAAAACTAGTCTTGGTCTTATGAATTGACATCCACCAGTTGTGGATTTTCTGTTGCTATTGCATCAGCATAGTCACTATTTGAGTATAAGTAGAGAGTGAAATCACCATCTTTTGGATACCAAAGACCAAGTCCTGGTTTTCCTTTGAGATATCTAAAGATTCTTTTCACAGCATTCAAATGAGACTCTTTTGGATCTGATTGGTACCTAGCACAAACACACACAACAAACATAATGTCAGGTCTACTGACAGTTAAATACATAAGTGATCCTATCATTGATCAATATAATCTTTGATCAACAGTTTTACGTCTAGGATCAGGTATAATCTTTTCAATTGTTGAGGCTGGTGTTTTGCATGAAAATGTATCAGCAAGGTTGTACTTCTTCAATATTTGATGTATGTATTTCTCTTCATTGATGAATATCCCATATATCTTCTCATGAACTTGTAGACCAAGAAAAAAAGTTAATTCTCCCATTGAACTCATCTGAAACTCTGATTTCATCAATTTTTCGAAGCATACACACAATCTGTTGTTAGTTGATCCAAATATAATGTCATGAACATAAATTTGAACAACTTAGAGATCTTGATGTTCTTGTTTGAGAAAGAGAGTCTGATCAATAGTTCCCCTTTTGTATCCATGCTTGAGCAAGAAATATGATAGTGTTTCATACCACTTCCTTGGTGCTTGGTGCAGATCATACAAAGCTTTATCAAGTTTGTATACCCTGTGTGGATAGTGAGGATCTTCAAGTTTAGGAGGATGTGATATGTAGAATTCTTCACCAATTTTCCCATATAGGAATACTTCTTATATGATAAATAGTAAACTTCTTATATGATGCATATGCTAGGAATACTCTTATGGCTTCAATTCTTGCAACTAGTGCAAAAACTTCATCATAGTCTATTCCTTCTTCTTGTGTGTATGTGTAATCAACCTTGCTTTGTTTCTTACAATTATACCTCTATCATCTAGTTTATTTTTGAAGAGCCATCTACTTCCAATTGGATGTTGGCCTTTAGGTTAATCAACTAGAGTCCACATTTTTTGCTTTCTAAATTGTTGAAACTCTTCTTGCATAGCTTCAATCCAACTGTTGTCCTTTAGAGCAGTTGTGATGTTTGGAGGAACCACTTGTGAAAGAAAACAAGTGAGAAGATAGATGTTGGCAGTTCCACTTTGGCTTCTTGTAGTTCTTTTGGTAGGATTTCCAATGATGTGTTGACTGGATGAGTCTTTGGATTCTTGTTGATGGAGTTGATTCAACTGGAATAGATGATTCCAAGTTAGTCATATCCATTGTTATAGACTGATCCAATCTAGATTGTGAATTTAGGAAGTAGTCAAAGTGTTCTTCTTTTACATCATTGGGTATTGAGAGGTCTTCCTTAGTTTGGACATAAGATAATTAATGTCTTCTATAGGAATTTCTCCTGAAGCATTCTGTTCTTCCGTATGAGTTATAGCGACTTCTCCGGAAAAAAATTGTTCATCCGTAGGAGTTACATGAACTTCTTTGGAAGCATTTTGTTCATCCGTAGGAGTTACATGAACTTCTCCGGATGGGATATGAGGAATTGATGAATCATTTCCAATGGTTGTTGTATCTTCTTGAGAGTATGGAACAATTGCTGATATATTATTCATATCTCCGGATACACAATGTACATCTGCTGATGTAGAGTCGGTAGCTGTTGATGAAGTGTTTTTCCTTGGAGGATCAGCAGATAATGATACTTCATTCAAATTTGGGGGAGTAAATGGATAGCATGTATCATCAGATCCTGCATAATTCAAATAACCAGAGTTAAATGACTCTGCTAAAGAATTTATATTAAACAACTATGATGATCCTTTAACTGATTCAGTAAATACAGATTCATCAAAAGATACATTAGGAGTTTCTTCCATAATGTTATGTTGTGGAATGTAGATCTTGTAAGATTTAGATATTGAAGAATATCCAACAAAGAAACCATCATAGGCTGTTTCTGAAAATTTTCCCAATTGTTCTTTATGTTTAAAACAGATACATGACACCCAAAAGCTCTAAGATATCCTATATAGGGTTTTATTTTAAATAAAGGCTCATAAGATGTTTTTTTATGTTCTTTGACTATCAATGTTCTATTTTGAACATTGCATGCTGTATTCACTGCCTCAGCCCAAAAGGTGATAGGCAGTTGTGAATCAACTATCATTGTTTTGGCTACTTCAATAAGTGTTCTGTTTCTTCTTTCAGCCACTCCATTTTGCTATGGAGTTCTTGGTACACTAAATCTCCTTGAAATACCTTTATTCTTGCAAAGGGAATCCAAGTCAGAATTAACGAATTCAGTCCCATTGTCACTCCTAAAAACTTTAACTTTTAAATCAAGTTGATTCTCAATCTTGATGACAAAGTCCATTAATGTATTTGATGTTTCACTCTTTTGTTTTAAGAAAAAGACCCAAGTGAATCTAGTGAAATCATCAACTATCACCAAACAATATTGTCTCTTTCCAATGCTCATCACATTGGTTGGACCAAACAATCCATGTTAAGCAATTTGAGTGGTGTAGTGCTTGTATTAATAGTTCTAGATTTATGAGACACTCTGCATTGTTTTCCTTTATAACAAGGAGAACAATAGTTTGAACAATAAAACTCTTTCTTTGGCAATCCAATGAATAAGTCATTTTCACCAATTTGTTCATGTTCTTCATGTTAGAATAGACAAACCTTTTGTAAGGCCCCGTTCCCGGGACGCTTACAGCTTGTCAATCATCGCTCAATAAACATATATTTTCATTAACTTAAATAAAACGTTGCAACAGAAACATTAAAACAACATTTTTATTATAAATGCTTTTCCAAAATAATACAACATTCGTTAAAAAACATCGTTTGTTCGCATTACAATGCAAAAACATTAAACAAAAGAATGCCATCCAAAATAATCGAGTAGCCACCCCGTGCCATCCTCAGCAACATTACCTGCCAACTGGAAACACATAATTGATAGCGTTGCTGAGTGAGTTCTAGTTTTATAATAACACATACTTTATCTTTCATTTAAAACCGTTCTTTACTTTCTTTCAAATCATACCAGACTTAGAACGTGATCACACATCGTACGTACACATAGATAATAGTTATTATCTTCGTCATCGTTCATTTCGTACATTTATTATCTTTCATTTTCATCTAGGTCCTGTCATGTGCTTAACCCCCCTCTAGAGCACCAAGCAATTCATCTAGGGTTAAGTGACAAGGATCCGATACGTTTGGTCAATCACAAAGATTGAACCCCTATGTGCATCCTCATGGGGTATTTACTCGAACACAGTTGAGCTGACAACCCCTCATTGGGTGTGAACCTCCATACATTTGGTTAATCACACGGATTAAGCCCCAATGTGCATCCTCATGGGGTAGCTAACCCGCACACGGTTGAGCTAACACTCCGTATTAAGTGTGAACCTCCATACATTTGCTTGCAAGCCTTTCTTTCATTCGTTCATTCACTAAAGCATGCATTCTTTTATTTCGTTCCTCTTTTCATTATCTTCCACTTTACGTTACATTATACTTTTCATTTCATTCATTAACATTCAACGTAAAGCCACCAGAAAATAATCATACATAACAAGGAACACAAACATAAATAGTCAACATCATCATACAAGGCATCATACATACATAACCTACATCATACACATCATGCATAACATCATGCACATCATGCCAAAGCATCAAACATCATAACATGCCCATCATAACATTTATGACCTCGAAAGTCAACTTACATAGCCTTCGAGAACCTCCCAAGTCAAAGCCTAAATTACACTTTTCTCCAAAAAGTCAGAAATATTCTAAGTGTTCATCCGCATTTGTCTTAGTTCATCCGCATTTGTCTTAGTTCATTCGCATTTGTCTTAGTTCATCCGCGTTTGTCTTAGTTCATCCGCGTTTGTCTTAGTTCATCCGCATTTGTCTTAGTTCATCCGCATTTCTTTTAGTTCATCCGCATTTGCTTTAGTTCATCCGCATTTATCTTAGTTCATCCGCATTGACTTTACTCATCCACATTTCCTCCAATACTCGTCCGTATTTCCTACAATACTCATCCGCATTTCCCATACTTAGTCAATATTCATCCGCATTTCCCATACTTAGTTAATGCTCATCCGCATTAACTTTCCATCCGCATTGACTTTCATCCGTATTGACTTTCATCCGCATTGACTTTCATTCGCATTGACTTTCATCCGCATTTGCCAACACTTAAGCAGTTTTTTCTAAACTTAGCAACCTAGGGCACACTATTCATCAGGTTCAGTTCCCAATCTCATCTTTCATGTTCTAAGCTTAACTCTTACATTCTAAGCCTTAGAAACACAACCATAAGATCATCATACACACATTCAAACATACATGTATAAAACCCAGTTTTATAAAAACATACATTCATGCATTTCCAGCCCCAAAATTAGTTAAAACATGTAAAAAGAGGGGTTCTAGAACTCACCTTTGCAGCTCTTGAGTATGGCTTCTTCCAAATTCGTTTGAAATTGAGTTCAACCACCTACAAACCCACTAAATCATACACCCGAACACACACAAGCATACACCCGAGGACATAACCGGTTAAGAGCACCATAAAACCATGAATTCTTACCTTGAATTCAAATTCTCAGCTTGTTCTTTTTCAAAATCCTAAAACTCTTCACTTTCTCTCTCTAGAATCTATAAGCAGAAAGGTGATGTGCAAGAGTGGGCGACCATAACCTTTATTCACCAACTTTTTTAAAGTTTTGTCCTTTTGACACTTTTTACCCCTTAACTTGGGTAAAATATTGTTGAGAATATATGAAGAGGCTGGTGTAACCCAAACATCCAAAGTCTTTCTGCATGCATGCTGCACACGTACTGAAGAAGAATGCTTAGGAAGTTTTACACATGCAACAGAAAATACTCTAAGTGTAAAATCTTCTGAAGCCAAGACCATTATTTTTCGAAGCCAAATATGAAGTCTTCCGAAGCTTTAGAGACAAAGTCTTCCGAAGCCTCAACTCTTGAAGACAGATTTCTTCTGAAGAATTTTAGTTAAATGCTTTATCTGATGTACTTTTCCATAAAGTTGGACCCCTTCCCGCTGCAACTCTGTAAAAACACAAACTTGCACGAGTTGGTGAAAAGGTCCATGCTTTTGGTAATTGTACATTAAGGTCTTGAGTCTGTAACGTTCTACTTCATGTACTTTATCCTTTTTGTAATAGATAAGGATGTGAGCTTTGGCATGTCATAGTCACTAGTCAAAAGGCAATCTGCCTTTTTGACTCAACAATTGATTTTGTTTATGTCTAGTCAATTGTATCCAGTTGGCTTTCATAGTATAGCCGGCTGTAGGATGTAGTATAAGTATCTCATGTTCTTGTATCTTTCTTTTATGCTTTCTAACACTTGTAATAGAACATAGAGAAGGAAATATACCGCATTCTTGAAAACCATATACTTGTGCTCTTGTGTTTTGTCTCTTACATTACTTGTGTTCTTAGTGTCTTACTTGTGGTTAATCCACTTCACTGTTTGATTAAGTTTTAGTTAATCTCCTCTTTGTGTTGTTGTGTTGTAAGTGACCCCCTTCACCGGTCCTGCATTTGGTATCAGAGCTTTTAGGCTCTTGATATAAGACCTCACCATCTTAAGATCCCTCACACACACAAATACTAAACTTTTCAAATGGTAGCCATTTCCAAGACTGATATGGAAACTGGAACCATGAACAAGTCCCCACTGATCACTCTTGATGACTTTGATACCTGGTGCCTGAGAATGGAAGGTTTCATCAGGTCTCTAGACTCAAGAATGTGGGAGTCTGTTGAGAATGGACCTTACATACCTAGCACCCCCTCTAC
>BJCM01236441.1:0-17639 GCA_018326385.1 Flaveria bidentis
ACTATTACACTGCATATCTGACACTTGTTCCCGGGTTGTGGGAATTAAACAATGTCTTACTATTTGATTATGTGATCATCCTTGTGTTATGCTTATGGCTATGTTGTCGTGAATATTGACTAACACGACACAAGTCTCCATTTGTGTTCGGGTGACGTCATGACACGCTTGTCATCATACTTATATTGCTTCTCTGATGTATACCATGTGTTATGACGATCCCGTCTCGTTACATCCCCGTGTTTCCGCTTTAGCGGGGGTGTGACAGATGGTTTATATAATAGAAAAAAAAATTAAATATGTCACACTTGAATGTTGGCTTGGTCAAAACCCTAACCAAGTACCCGCCCTTCAAATTGGCGGGTTCTTGGTCGCAATAATGGTGGTCAAGTGGTCAAGGTCGTCGTTTGGTAAAGTGGTCAGTTGATTGACAGTTGAGGGGAGAACCCGCCGGTGGCACCGGCAGGTACCCCTATTGTATTTTTTTTACCCCAAAAGTGAAATTTTCTTTTAAATTTACCCTACTAATAAAAAAATTCTTAAAAGTGACATGTTTATAAAAAAACAAAATATGTTTTGTAATGGCTTTTTAGTATAACTTTTCTTGAAGTCATAGGCAAGTTCATTGCTTTGTAAGAATTAAGTTATAAATTCAGTTGTGAAAAACAGTTTTCGACAAAAAATTGTAAGGTAAACCTTCGTAATTCAGATCGTGAAATGAATGATTTGGACCCTACACTAAAACAACCATCACCTACGTTCATGTAAAATTTTCATTTCTTAAGACCATGTTTTTAAATGATTTTTCTAGTACACATGAATATTCTTTTGTTTACTCCTATTAGGAGGTTCTAGTTTTGAGTTAAAAGTTTACGGGGATAAACTTAAAAAAACAAGATATGTGAGTAAGGCCAAGAGAGGTTGGATGATATTTAAAAAATAAAAATAAACTAATACTCTCTCTTTATACATACTTATAACCTAATATTTAAATGTAAAAGAGGGTGATGATGTGATGATATTTTAAGTTTTTTTAATTTTACTATTGGAGATGTTTATTGAGATTTTGAAGAATGTGTGTTTTTTAGGGTGGAGGGGGTGTATGCGTCGTGAGGTCACAACGAGCCTTGGCGTCACCCGTGGCACCACCGAGGCCACCCCCCTCAGCGCCACAAATTTCCTTTTTCATGGCATGTTCTCGCCATGAGGTTGTGAGTGTTGTGTGTGTAGTGTGCAGGACCGTTAGAAGGGTGCAATGCACTTTTATAACTCAACAACACAAAGTGATGAGAGTTCTTTTGAACACTTAACAGATCAAATAGGAAACTAGAAAAACCAATTTATATGAGAGCTAAGAAACACAAGTAATAAAGAGACAAAACAAGAACAGAAGCAACACAAGTATTTGGTTTTCAAAGATGATGTATATTTCTCTCTAGTTTCTTACAAGTGTTTCCAAAGCAATAACAATAAGATACAAGGACCAGAGATGCTTATATTACAACCTACAGTCGGCCATACTTTGAAGGTCAGCTGGATACATGATCTAGAAAACAACAAAAATCAATATAGAGTCAAAAGGCAAATTGCCTTTTGACTAGTGACTATAACATATCATAGCTCACAACCTAATATATTACAAAAAAAGATAAACGTACATAAAGTAAAAAGTACAGACTCAAGACCTCAATGTACAGTTACCAAAAGCATGAACCTTTCACCAACTCATGTAAAGTTGGTGTCTAATCAGAGTTGCAGCGAAAAGGTGGTCCATCTTTATGGTAAAGGTACATCAGATAAAAGCATGTGTTCAAAAGTATTCAGAAGAAATCTGTCTTCAAGAGTTGGCTTCGGAAGATATTGGTCTTGGTTTCAGAAGATTTCACACTTAGAATGTTTTCTAAGGAAGAGTGTGAAACTTCCGAAGCATTCTACTTCAGTATACTTGTGCATGCATGCAGGAGAGACTTTAGATGTTTTGGGTTGCATCAATCTTATATGAAAACCTTACAAACTCCCGTAGGTTGATGCTACCAAAACACTTGAAGACTTCAGATACCAAAACACTTGAAGACTTCAGAAACCTTACAAGCTTTCTTCTTCTCCAGACTCTTAGAAGTTTCTTTCTTTGTAATATGGAGAGTACTCTTTGGATTATAGATACAATCTTTAGCAAGATGAAAGGTACTCCCACACATAACACAATCCATTTTCTTCCTTCTAGGAGTCTTCTTCTGAGAACAAGGCTGAACTTGATCACTTTCAATCTCCATCTTCATCTTCTCAGATGATGTGACAATTCTTGTAGGGTTAGAGCTACCTTTGAAGCTTGATGATTCATGTTGTATAGCAGTGGTGCACAACTTATCAGCCTTCTTCATGATGATGGGATGACTTGGACATGAACTATAACTCTTGTTGTAAGAGTTCAAATTTGTGTCCTCAGTTTCAACCACTTCAAATCTTGCAGAAACAAAGACTTGTTTCTGTGCAAAGCTAAAAGTGGCCTTGATCTCCTAAGCTTTCCTTGCTTTTTTTGCTCTTTCTAATTAAGTTCTTTCTTTTGGACTTGGTCAACCCAACAACTTTACTCTCCTCAGAGGGATGATGACCTTTCTTAGAATGCTATTTTTCATTCCTCTCAGAGCCATTCTTCATCAAATCTTCTTCATCCTCTTCAGTCAAGGGGTCAATGAGGGAAAGCTCATCTTCACAAGTTCCACACTTAGGAGATGTCATAGACAAGATTGTGTATGGAGGAGCTATCTCACACGATCCCAGTCCCTGCTTATTTTGATAACACACTTTTGCATGCAAGGATGAAGATATGATGTTCTTGAAGGTCTCTTCTTCAAGAACACATTTTTCTGCCCTAGCTTTGCTTATCACAAGCTCAGTCTGGCATTCAGTCAACTTAGTTATGAGATCCTTGATCTGAGTCCTATAATTGGTGTGATCATGTTTAAGAACTGAAATGGTTTTCTTAAAGTTCTCTATCTTTAACTTATAATCATTTTCAGCCTTTTTGAAATCAGATTTTAAGATGTTCAAGGACTCAAGATCAAATCTCATCTCTAAGTTGTAGGACTGTATCTATTAACTTTAGCAAAACATTCATGAGAGCAAAGATGTTCCAATACCTTGGTTTCATCATGGTCAGCCATGAGTGCTTGATTTGGAGATGTATCTTCCACCTGAAAGCTCCAGTCAAAGCCTCCTTCTTCAATAGCAACTGTAGCTTGCTGCTTTGACTTCTCATTCTAGGGAGCTCTCTTAGTGTAGATTGGTTTGATTGAGTCTGGCCACCATCTGCTCTTGGTGCCTTGCACTCTCTAGCAAAGTGTCCCATCTTGTTACAGTTGTAACACTTTACCTTGCTTTTATCCAGCCCAAACTTTCCACTTGTTGCATTGCTAGGAAACTTCCTTCATGTCCTCTTGTAGAACATCTTGGCTCTGTGAATGAGAAGAGCCATCTGCTGAACTATCTTCATATACTCTAGATCATCTGGATGGATATAGTCCAAGTCTTCAAGGGTGAAGAGAAAGTTTCCTGAGGATTCATCAACAGAGACAAAATCATGAGAAGAGCTTGTCTATTAGAAGGGACTTCCTTGAGTATAGATTTCTCTTGGAGTCTTTGGGAAGGTGATGAAAGGACCCTTTTGTGAGTTGTCAGGGTAGAATATGAGATGATGTTAAGGTTCTATATTATCCCTTTCAATCACATAAAGGGCTGAACCCATTTGATTGCTAGAGTTACCAAATGAATTTTGCATGTTCATCTCCATCTAGTATCCACTGAGAATACCATACAACTCTATTAGAGTAAGAGTTTTAAGGTTCTCAGTTTTCTTGATAACAACATAATAATGTGTCCATTGTATAGGAAGAGAGGACATAAACTTCCTTACAATGTCCCTGTTCTCAAGAGTTACTCTAACATCCATTAGAGTTCCACAATCTCAACATACCTAAAGTATTGTTGAGTCATGGTCTCACCTACTTTAAAGATGAAGTTTTTAAACTGTTGCTTGAGGAGGTTCTTCTTGTTCTCCTTGGCTTTAGTTGAGCCCTCATACATAAGTTTCAGTGCTTCCCATAGTTGCTTTGCAGTGTTGCACTTCTTGAAGCCTCTGTAGATGAAGTTTGGAAGAGCAGTTTGAAGGGTTGTCATGGCTTTTTGATCAATCTCTATTCTCTTTCTGTCTTCATCAGAGAAGTCAACCACAACCTTAGGAATCATACCACCACCAGTAGCAGATGGGCTGCTTGGCATGTAAGGTCCTTCAACAACAGAGTCCCACATCCTGGAGTCTTGAGACTTGATAAAGCTTTCCATTCTTTGACACCAAGTATCAAAGTCTTCAGGAGTGATCAGTGAAGACTTTGTCATGGTTCCGGTTTCCATGTCAGCTTTAGAGATAGCTGCCATTTGAGATGTTGTTAGGATCTGGTATTTGAACCAAACACCAACTGATTAACGTGTTAAACCAAACCAAATAGTGCGAAATCCTATTTGATTGGCGATCCAATCAGTAAGAACGCATGTAGAAACAATATATTGAATCTAACGTCAAGAATCGATTAGGAATCGATCTACAGCGTTCTATGAACTTGGAGTACGAACTTAGAGGCTTCTGGATGTCTAGGGTACATCTGGAGTCGAAGTGGATTGAATACTTGCGTTTTTCCACGAATTAGGTGGTATTTATAGGTTAGGGTTACTCATTTGGGCGACTGAACCATTAGCATGGTCCAGTCGTGCGATTGAGTCATACGGTTGGTCCATTCGCCCAACTGAGTGTTCAGTCGTGCGACTGAGCCAATCTTAGGTGACAATCATACGACTGATCCAGTCTCCTGGTTCAGTCGTACGACTGAGTCATTCGCATGAAGTTGTTCATGCGTATGGTCCATTAGCATGGGCCATTCGCATGATAACTTCATGTTATTAAGTTTAAGTGTATTAAATGTCATAATATTATTTATATCAAATCAATCAACCACAAACTTATATAATCAATTCGATAAGCGTTAAACAACTCATTAATGAAACATTAAACATTATAAACACAACCAAACAGTTTCATTTCATTAAGTACCCGACTATTACATAAGCGTAAGACAACAAAGACATATTACATTAAGATCAGAATCAAGGTACACATGTATCAACAGATGTTAAGTATTTTCTGTGTGTGAGGGATCTTAAGATGGTAAGATCTTATATCAAGAGCCTAGAAAGCTCTGATACCAAACGCAGGACCGTTAGAAGGGTGCAATGCACTTTCACAACACAACAACACAAGTGATGAGAGTTCTTTAGAACACTTAACAAATCAAATGGGGAACTAGAAAAACCAATTTATATGAGAGCTAAGAAACACAAGTAATAAAGAGACAGAACAAAAACAGAAGCAACACAAGTATTTTGTTTTCAAAGATGATGTATATTTCTCTCTAGTTCCTTACAAGTGTTTCCAAAGCAATAACAATAAGATACAAGGACCAGAGATACTTATACTACAACCTACAGCCGGCCATACTTTGAAGGCCAGCTGGATACATGATCTAGACAACAACAAAAGTCAATATAGAGTCAAAAGGCAGATTGTCTTTTAACTAGTGACAATGACCTTTCACCAACTCATGTAAAGTTGGTGTCTAATTAGAGTTGCAGCAAAAAGATGGTCCTACTTTATGGTAAAGGTACATTAGATAATAACATGTGTTCAAAAGTCTTTGGAAGAAATCTGTCTTCAAGAGTTAGCTTCGAAAGACTTTGTATTTGAAGCTTCGGAAGACTTCATGTTTAGCTTCAGAAGATATTGGTCTTGGCTTCGGAAGATTTCACACTTAGAATGTTTTCTAAGGAAGAGTGTGAAACTTCCGAAGCATTCTACTTTCAGTATACTTGTGCATGCATGCATGAGAGACTTTAAATGTTTTGGGTTGTATCAGCCTTATATGAAACCTTACATGGTGCAATATGTATCGTGTGATAACATTGCTGCCACCAAATTAAGTGTATAATATAATGTGACATGAGAAAAATTAATTGATGGATTCTTAGGGGTTGTTTGATTTTAAAGAGTTGGTCAGAAGCGGCTGTCTGAGTAAGAGTCTTCTTCAAAACTGACCGGGTAAGAGGAAAATATGCATTGGTCAGTGGTGTCAGACCGGGTCAGACGCGAATCAAACACTCTGACCGACCAAAATATCTAACCGGATTAATGGGTCATTTGACCGGATAAAAAACAAATCAAACATCCTCGTATTGTACTCTAAATGTACGGTGAGATTGTCCCCTCAGTGTTTTAGCTAGTTTATTGTTTTGTTTTGTTTTGTATTTTTTTTATATAGTTAGGCCAACTCCCAGAACCTTCAGCAACCGATCTCTATCAATTCACTCTCATCGTCTTCGATTTCAACCATGAATCCGAGCACTGACAAGTTGGTGAGAAGAACAACAATGGTGGCCACCGTTGTTGCTGCTTATTTCCTTCTAACTGCTGATTATGGCCCCCAACCTAATTTCCTTGATCCCGTAAGATTCCTATTTCCCTTACTTATTACTGATAAGTTGATACTGTTCATGATTCCGATTTTGAAATTGTGGATACGTTAGGGTTTCGTTATGGTGATTGATTTAGGTTTTGCTAAGGGTTTGTTCGATAGGTGAAGTTAAGCTTTGGTTTTCATAATTCAAAACCCTAATGGATATGAAATTGATGGTGCATACTGTTTCGTTAATTCACACTTACATGAAATTATCCTACAAACTTACTGTTCTATTGTTCTAGATCAATTCCATCGGCTATATTGTGTATTTGCTTGTCTAGCTGTTTAGAAATTAGGTTGACTAGTGATCGTCTTCTAACGGTCAACCGAAGGTGATTATTAATGGCCAATTGAGATGATAGTCTAGTTATAAGAGTCAAGGACTCTTTGGAGAAACAAAGGTTCAAATACTGACATGAGGTAGATTAGGAGTTGGTGTAGTTTAGGAGTAGGAGTAGATGACAGATAACTGATTGACTGTGTGAGTAACTGTTGTTAAAGAAGAAGTTGATTATTAATGAGAAACAAGGCGGAGGTTTAAGAATCTGGTTCTGTTAAAATGACATCAATCATAGTTTCCGATTGGTGAACAGAATCCAAGACTCATTGTAGACTGTTGATCATATTGTGAATTGAGTTTTCTGTCTAGCTTTTATGAAGCTGTTTCGTCTTATTTCTCTTAACATGTAACCAAAAAAGTTCAAAAAAGTTGGTCATGAACCCGAGTTTAGACTACAAACTGAGCGTTTGCAGACAACAATTTCACATCATGTGTTTTGTTAGTCTTTCTTTTTTGTAGTTTGCTACTGAAATTTGCGAAAGGGTGGTTTTCTTACATTTGGTATTTTGGTATATGATGCTTGATCTCACATATGTGTTTATGCACTGAAACTAATAGATCAAGAGTGCCATACAATCTGGCGAACAATCAGTCAAGAGTTTCTTCCTTGGATCGAAGCAAGAAGTTCATGAAGCCAAGAAAGCAACCTCCGAGACCACGTCAGATAAACATCCTTAATTATTCAGAGCATCTGTGGAATTCTCTTCTGGTTTTCTAAGGTTCTTGTGATGTTTTTACTCTTTAGAGTCCAAATCTTGATGAAGCACCACTGATGTAGATGTAAATCTTGAGTTACCTACTGTGTAAAACCTTGTTGGCTGTCACTTGTTTTTGCAAAATAGAAGCTTCCGAATCAGCTCTTGTAAACATCGTTGCTTAGAAATTATTTTAACATGAATCAGTATATGTTTTTTTCTGAACATGATTACTTGCATGTTTTTTTATTAGATAATAGCCAAACATCAGTTTGTCAGTTTGGATTTGGGAAATCGTAAACCGTAGTAACCTGCTCGACTGCGTTCAATCTAACAGTTCGCTCAACTGTTTTTTTAGTTTTACTCATTTTATTATTGATATCACATAAACGAGTTGAAAAAAAATGCTGCTTAATGAACAAACAAGTAATCAGCAGTGAGAAGTTATCTATAATGAAAATTTTAGAATAGGGTGAGGCCATTGAGCATGGGTCAGCTTCATTATGGGTTAAGCTGAATCTTTAACTGATGTTTTTGGTTTTTAATTTTCCATAACAATATAACATACTGGGTCGGTTACAAACAGGGGTGTGCGTGGGTCTCTTTGTGTTGGTTTTGGGCTCTAAATGAGCCATTCGGTTATATGTTTTATGAATCTGGTCTGTTGCAGTTAAATGTTTTATGAAACTGGTCAGTTTCGGTTAATGTAATGGTTTGGTTAACTGCCTATTAAGCTGATAAGATTGGGTTTGGGCATGTCAGAAGGAAATTATCAGTGAGTTATAACCTGAGATGTGGATCTCCATTTTTAAGCATTTTTGCTTAATTTATGCTGCAACTTGTGTCATAAGCTTCATATGTGTGCAGATGACCGGTGGGCAGTGGTATAATATCGAATAGAATTTGGTTCGGTTAAATCGGTTTTGTGGATGTATGTCAACCAAAACCAAACCGAAGTATAAGTCATTCTCGAAACTAAAAACCACCATTGATTATTTGTCTGGTTCGCTTATTTTATCTTGGTTTTTTCGGTTATCAGTTGATTTTTTGGTTTCTTTGTTCACCCTTGCAAATTTTCGGTTTATAAATCAAACAAGGCATTGAGTGATTGGGTCGAATAATAAAAGGTCTTACTAATTTGGAGTTAAAAAGTAATATACTATCTATAAAAATATAAAAAAGTAAGCATATAGCTTATTTAATGATGGTTTAGTTTATTCGCATGTAATATTCTCCAAACATCTATAAAACACAAAACTAATCCTACTGCTTTTTGATCGATTTGGTTATTAATTTTGTATCTTAGGACATTAGGTATGTTTTCACATTCACTTCACGTAGGTGTCACATCATTCACTTTACCTTTTACCAAGGAAACGATCTCACATCTATTCAGAACCCTCAATCTAATAAAAAAAACAGATATAAATTCACTTCACACTCGATAGACATCTATTAAGAGCAAACTCAGCCATTAACATGGGTGACGTTAATGTGTACCGCAAGACCTAATGTTCTCTTTTTTTTCTCAAGCTATTGAAGTATCTTTGTAATAACAAAACACAAAAAAAGTGAAGCAAAACAAAAAAAGTATTAATCTTGATAAATTATTTTAAAAGAACAAAGAATTATAGAAAAATATTCCATGTCTTTATCAAAGATATATAATTCTCAAATAATATTAAAAATATTCAAAAAAAAGCTCATTCACATAACTGTTTCTAACAAACATCCACTCCCTCCATCACTTAAAACCTCTGCACTCTTCACTTCACTCAATCTCCTCCTCACAATGTCCTCTTCCTCTGCTTTCATACAAACCCTAACCCTAATTTCAACCCATGGCTATCCTCAAATCTTCACTTCATATCATATCATCATCTCCTTCACACTTTCCCCCTATGACACCCCTCAAATTCCCACCAAAACCCTTCAAGATCCACTGTTCTCAAACACCAAATCCACCATCTCCACCGCCCTCGGCCCTGATCTCGATTCTTAGAATAATACCCGATTGGGCGGACGCGATCAAGGAGAGTAGAATGGAGCAGACGAAGGCGCTTTACAGGCAAGAAGATTGGGTTAAACACAGAAGCTCCTTGAGGCATATTAGGCATCTGTTGTCGAGTTTGAGCTCGAGGGTGATTCTGTCGTTGGTGCCGCCGGTTATTGCCTTCACGACGGTGGCGGTGGTGGTGGCGAGTTATAACACCGCGGTGTTTTGGGAGTTGTTGCCGGAGTTTTTCCCGGTTTTGAGGGCTTCTTCTTTGCCTTACCAGCTGACAGCACCTGCTTTGGCACTGTTGTTGGTTTTCAGGACTGAAGCTTCGTACTCGAGGTTTGAAGAGGGGAGGAAAGCTTGGAATAAGGTTATCTCGGGGACTAATGATTTCGCTCGACAAGTGATTGTCAGTGTGGAGATGGATTCTGTGTTGAAAATGGCACTTTTGCAGTACATTATGGCATTCCCAGTTGCTCTTAAGGTTTGAGTTATGAATTTAGTGATGGTGGTTTTACTTTGACTTGTGAAGTCAACTGTTCTTGTTTCTTTAGCTTCAGAATATTCATGTTTTAGTTGTTTCTTCAAGATTTTGATATGTTTATATTAGGTTAAGAATAAATACTGTAAGTAAAAACATAGGGTTGTGTAAAATAACCAAAAGAATTCATGTCAATTATGAACAGAGGGAGTGGTGTATTTGACCTAAAAAGTCAAACTAGACCTTTGTTTATCTTGACACAAAGAAGGAACTTTAAGGTGGTTTGAGTTGATGTTTTTTAATGATATGATGTTTTTAAGGATGAAATTTCAAGTATTTAACAAAATTGAAACTTGGGCTTAAAGATCGATGCTGACTTTTCAGTCAACTGCAGTGCCATTTGATTTATGGATCCGATACTGGGAAAGACCTAAAGAATCTGCTCGAGGATGACGACTTAGCAATAGTTCTCAGTTCAAGTCATCGTCCACGCTGCATCATTCAATTCATCTCCCAAAGTCTTCAGTTGTTGAATTTGGAGGCATCAAAGCGAATTTCACTAGTAAATTTTTTATTTTAAACTTTAAAGTCTTTATTTTGACTTCAAGAAGTCAAATATATCTCCTTTCTATAAACTATAAGTAATAATATGGAATGTGATCCTGTGCTCATTACAATTCAGGAATCAAAAGTTTCTTGCTTCCATGAAGGTATTGGTGTTTGTGAACAAATTACAAGCATACCCATCCCTGTTTCGTATACTCGTTTGACTTCAAGATTTCTTGTTCTGTGGCACCTTACACTTCCGATAATTCTCTGGGATGATTGCCACTGGATTGTTGTCCCTGCTACTTTCATCAGCGCTGCTTCTCTATTCTGTATCGAAGAGGTTTCTCTCATCTTTATTCCTAAAATAATCCAAGTGCAGTTCGACTTTTAGGGTCAAACCCACCAGTTTTCAAACATCAATTTCACGATAAATTTGAATCTTTTCTAGTAACTTCTGATTAAAGGATTTATCTTTTTATATAAGCATGAGAAATACATCAATCTGGTGTCAATTTTCCATTATAACATCAATTTGAACTTTCAAGAATGAAGGTTTGACCTCAAAGCAACTTGCCATTCAAAGATTGGTCTTTTCTAAATGCATAGCATTGACATATATTCTCTCTTATTATTTGATTATAGGTGGGTGTTCTAATCGAAGAACCGTTTCCGATGCTTGCTTTGGATGAGCTGTGCAAATCAGTTTATGACAACGTCCAAGAAGTATTAACACGTGAGAAAAAGATTAAAGAAATACTTATTGCAAAAACGAAGGATCATGCTTCTAGAAAACAGTCATCAAACGGGCACCCGACTTCAGGAGGTGGTAAAACGACTTGGCCTAACACAGACTTCTGATTCATCTCATACAATGAATGATATTCAAGATATAACTTCTGTAGCAGTCTGTATATATTTGTTTATAGAAAACATATTTCAACAAGTTGGCAAATACATATGCTCTTTGATCAAATCATCAGTTGATATACTTTTGTAATTAACTACTTACTTCAAGTTTACACGAGTCACTTACAGTTTGCAAAATGACCAATGCGATCCAGTGACTTGTGAATCGAGTTACTCATAAAGGAGCTTGCTTCTATTAGAAGTAACCCTCAAGTAATATACTTTTACCCTCTTTTTTAGGTTCAAAGTTCTTCAAACCTGCTCTTTGGCTAATCTTTATTGCCTCAAGGGCTGTATTAACTTCTTTGCTTTCACCCCAAACTGGCAGCATTTCCACCACCAGCTTCTGCAACATGTTTCCCTCGGTATCCTTCAAGATCTCATCAAAGTCATCAAAACCCCCTCTTAAATCCAACAATACACTGCACAGTCCTCGGCCTTTTACATTCTCCAAAATTGCTGTTAACTTCATTTGATCCAAAACAAGTGTCTCAATCCCCTGTTGAGATCCTATACCTGTCTCTTGATCTCTGAATATGATGACTTTTGAAGCTGATTCTTCATGAGAATGTTTGGGGATCTTGATCATGGGACTTTGGTCCTTTGCAATTATTATGTAAAGCGGTTGGTTGGATTTTGGTTCCTTGGATACAGGAAGTGGATGTTTTTCTAATGATTTTGAAGAAATTATAACTGCATCATGTTCCTGTAATAATCTTGAGTAGTATCCACCAGCCTCCATAGATTCTTCCCCAAGATCATCTGAGAGGCGACCATCGATAGTGAGGGAATATCTGTCGTTTTCAAGATATATTATCACAAGATTCCAGTACTTACATGATAATTATAGTCTTAACTAGAGGTGGAAAATGGGTGGGTCTCTAACAGGCCAATACAAGCAATTGTTTGTGTGACTCTAAACGAAACAGGTCAATTGGGGCAGTCGTAATTCATGAGACAATTTCATCCAAAATTTCTTTACTTTTATACATAACTAGCGTGCCAAATATGATTTTATATCATTTCAGCAATAATATAATTTTCTAAATAAAATGATTTAAGAGGTTTTATGCATTAAAATTACAATATGTCCGACCGTTGACCCATTTGAACCGTTGTGATCTATTTCCTTTTGAGCTATTTTTTTCTTATTTTAAGAATCATTCAAAAAAAAGGACAAAATTGTCACATGCATTGCTAGTCAATGACCTTAAAAGCCAACAATTTGGCAAAGCTTACCTTAAAGTAACAAAAGGATTCCCAGTTTGCATTTGATGTATCCATGCCTCATTAAGTTTCTTGCACATTTCTTCTTCAACACCAACAGTAACATCAATTCCTGCATCCCTTAGTTTAGCAACACCTCTTGATGCTACAATCGGGTTTGGATCAACCATTCCCACCACCACTTTTTTAACTTTTGCTTTGATTAATGCTTCAGAACATGGAGGAGTTCTTCCAAAGTGATTACATGGTTCTAAGCTCACATATGCAGTTGCATTCTCTGCCAATTCCCCAGCGTCTCTCAAAGCAAAAACCTGCAAAAACAAAAATAAAATTTGAGCATAAAATTTGAACTCTAAAATACAATTTAAGCCTTGTGCGTATTCATCTTGACTAGAGAATGATGCTGTGCTTCTAGTTTGTTAACCTATCCAGGTAAGTACTCCAATCAAGGTTCATTGTTTATATGATTGTTTTGAATTTATAGATACTATAAATAATCCAAATTCATCTAAATGGAACTTGGTAATGACCTGTAGTTCATAATGTTTGTAGAATATGATCTCTACGAGCTTATGCGATCCTAACCAATCCAAATAGAAGCTGTCAGTTAGGTGCTATTTATATGTTGAGAAAATATACAAATATCTGACTGTGGATTCCCTATCTACCGAGGAACCCCGCCTTATCGTTATAGAAGTCACAACCAAGTTGCCAAAAGAATGCAACTTTTTTAAATTACAAACAAAAAGAGGTGATTTGACTAAGAGGGTCAAACAAACTAATATCAACTTCCACACTGATAAAATTCTAATGTGGTTAAAGAAAATTAGACTACTACAACAGACTTCATTATAATAAGATAGATTAGAAAAGTTTGGCAGTTTAGCAATAAAAACAAGTCCACAACAAACTAAATCCAACAAATTCATAAATTTGACTTTATAATCCAATGTATCTATCAGAAACAGTTGCAGCACCAAATGTATCAGCCTTCAACTTTATTTTTCATTGTAGCTATCTATAAAAGTTAGCAAAATCTGGTTTTGATGTTAAAAACAATATTTTTTCAACATTAAACTTGAATCTGAAATGAAATAACATATATGAACCTAAAAACAGAAAGAGCAACATCAGAGTCAGTACCTCAGCATGAGGTTGCCCAGCTTTGGGATGAAATCCTTCACCAACAATTTCCCCATCTTTAACAATGACACAACCAACCATAGGATTAGGGCTAGTACACCCAATAGCCTTTTTAGCAAGCTCCGCACACCTCCTTATATAAAACCCATCATCAGCATTATCTTTCTCATCATCTTTCCCCTGCACCCCTTCCACTCTAATCCCAGCTAATCCCACATGTTTCCTCAAATTGTTTGGTGAATCAGATACCCTTCTAGTTGAATTGCAAAACCCACCTCTGAATTTGAAAACCGAATGAAATTTAGTATAATGAGTCGGCCGTGGGTTAGGGTTTAAGCAGTGAAAGCAAGATGAGGGCTTTGTACGCTCGATGCTATAATTTGAAATTGGAAGTGTTTGTGCATACATTGTTTATGTATATGAAGGACACCCTACAGGAAATGTAGAAAATCTCAAAAAAAATTCCGATTGCAATGGTGGATTTTTCCAACAATTTATAAATTTGAAATTCGACCAGAGGTGACAACCGATCGTAATTGTTGTCGGCTAAAAGCTCGCAGAGAAGTTACTTCATTAATAATATATGGTTTTGAATCAACGATAATGCATCAGAAGTTACCAGAGGTTGAAGATAGAGGACGGGTGTTTGGTACTTTGGTATTGGTTACCAAAATCTCATTTACTTTGGAAGTGTTTTGTTTTAAATTCGTATGTTAATAATTTAAGTTGTCGCTTATTTGTCGATAAGTTATAACTTTTATGAATATTTCTAATATTTACGGTCGTGCATAGAGTCGGGATTTTTGCTGGAAGAGATTCGCGTACATCTCATCTTCTCAAATCCCATCACTAGCTTTACTATGAATGGTAAATACCGGATATGATTATAGTACAAGAATAATTGTTTTATTTTATAATGTAACACTTATATCATTATACATTCATTATTTCTAGACAATATATGACTATGGGTGTTACCGTAAATAAAAGTGAAAATTGCTATCATTCTATTTTAATATTCACAGTTGTATGTATCGCAATAGTCACCCTGTCATCTCATTCTATGATACGATCAAGAGAATCAAAGAGGAAGAAAGGATCAAATCAAGTCTGTGTATTCATGAATCATTCCTGCCTTTAATAGGCTAGGAATGTTAACTAACTAACTAATGTTAACTAATGTTAGTTAGAAGTTCAACTAACTATCAATCTTACAACATAACCCTCGAACTATGATCTTATTACAATTTCACCCCTCTCGTATATTCCTATCGTAACAATACTTCCCCCCTCAATAACATTCTTGACCTCAAGAATGGAAATTCGGAAAACGAAGTTGGAAGTCCTGCAAATCTTCCCATGTAGCTTCTGTAGCTGGAGAATGCATCCAATGAACTAGCACTTGAACAGTCATCGTATTCCTCTTTCGCACAAGCTTCCGATCCAAAATCGCACGTGGCTGGAGACGGAAACGAGGTTCCTCTGGTAACGGAATAATACTGGAGTGGTCGCCTTTCGCAATTTTAAGCAGAGAAACATGGAAGGTTGGATGAATTTGCGATGACTGAGGCAAATCCAAACGATAAGCAACGGAACCAATCTTCTCAACAATAAGGAAGGGACCAAAGTAACGAGGACCCAACTTATGATGGCGATGCGACTTCAAAGATGTTTGAACATAAGGTTGTAATTTGACGTAGACCCAATCGCCAATCTGAAAAACACGTTCCGTTCGATTGCGATTTGCCATTTGCTGCATACGGTTGCGAGCTCGTTCCAAAGATTGTTTTAAATTCTTCAACTTGAGCTCACGAGCATGAAACAATTCCTCTATAGATGCCACCTTGGAATCATTGGGAATATAAGGAATGTGTAACGGAGGTTTAACTCCATACAGAGCCTCAAATGGAGACATTCCGATAGCAGAATGTTTAGTAGTATTGTACCACCATTCTGCCAAGGTTAACCATTTAAACCAGAGAAGTGGTGTGTCCATAACCATGGCACGGAGATAAGACTCTAGACAACGGTTAAGCACTTCTGTTTGGCCATCCGATTGAGGGTGGTAAGCAGTAGAATAGGCTAAAGAAACACCTTGCAATTTCATAAAATCTTTCCAAAACTACTAAGGAAGATTGAATCACGATCAGAAACTATTGTCGAAGGACAACCATGCAACTTGAAGACATTATCAAAGACTGCCTGAGCCACATGAGCAGCAGAGTAAGGATGTGTTAGACCCACAAAGTGCCCATACTTAGTAAGTCGATCTACTACCACCAAAATAGAGTCCTTCCCAAAAGACTTAGGAAGACCATTAATGAAATCCATAGAAATATCCGAAAAGATGGTTGTAGGCATGGGCAAAGGTTGAAGCAATCCTGGAGTGGCAACACGCTCATATTTAGTACGTTGACAAGAAGAGCATTCTTGAATGAAAATGCGAACATCATGATAGCATTTCTTCCAATAAAAAATATCACACAACCGATGGAGAGTAGCAGTATATCCCGAATGACCCCCCATCGGCGAAGAGTGACATAATGCCATCAGATCAACTCGAAGGGAATTATCATTACCAATCACCAACTTGCCTTTCCTTTTCAGCATCTGACCATTCCATGTATAATATTTGAATGTATCACCTTGTTGGAAGGTATTTATAATAGACCGAACATGTGTATCAGTCTCCCAACTCTTCTTAATACGAGGCCATAACAGTGGATCAATGGAACTCAGACTTAATTGGAACAAGGCCGAGCCCTCTACTCGTGATAGTGCATCAGCCACTTGATTGGTAGCTCCCTGTTTATATACAATTTCAAAATCATACCCCAGAAGTTTGGATAGCCACGATTGTTGTAGAGGTGTGTTGATTTTCTGATTTAGCAGAAACTTGAGACTCTTCTGATCAGTTTTAATAATGAAACGGTTGGAAATGAGATAATGATGCCAATGCTTTACCGCCATTAAGATAGCTAGTAATTCCCGCTCATAGACAGATAAAGATTGTTGCTTGGGAGCTAAACTCTTACTCAAGAAGGCTAAAGGATGATTGTCTTGCATTAGCACTGCACCCAATCCTTTACCTGAAGCATCTGTCTCAATAACAAATGACTTTGTAAAATCAGGTAAAGCAAGCACTGGAGAAGAAGATAATGCTTGTTTCAATAGATCAAAAGCCTGCTGGGCCTCATCATTCCAATTAAAAGCATCTTTCTTGAGGAGGTTAGTAAGTGGCTTAGCAATAATGCTAAATGATTGGATAAAACGTCTATAGTATCCAGCAAGCCCCAAGAATCCTCGAAGTTGTTTAACAGTTTTTGGAATTGGCCAATCTGTTATAGCTGCTATTTTCAAAGGATCGGTACTCATACCATCCTTGGTAATAATGTGACCCAAATAATCCACTTGACCCCCTCCAAATGAACACTTAGATTTCTTTGCAAACAAAGAGTTCGCACGGAGTAATTGTAGAACAGCCTCCAAATCTAGTAAGTGCTGATCAAGGGTAGTGTTGTAAACTAATATATCATCAAAGAAAACCAAAGCACACTTCCGCAGAAGAGGTTTGAAGGTCGTATTCATTAATGCTTGGAAAGTGGCTGGAGCATTAGTTAAACCGAATGGTAAAACTAAAAACTCATAATGCCCCTGATGAGTACGAAAGGCTGTCTTATAAACATCAGGTTCGTGCATTCTAACCTGATGATAACCGGATCGCAAATCCAGTTTT
>BJCM01236467.1:0-19354 GCA_018326385.1 Flaveria bidentis
GCTCTTGATGCCATTGTTGGGTCTTGTAGATTCTTACCAAAGTCATATTAACCATTTAACATGAAAAACGCAGCGGAGTTAATATAAAAAAAAACGTGAGTTTATGTATCATATACATATGTTAAAACAAAACCCAAAACAAGGATCTATTTGTATGGAAGAACATGCTATCAAAACATAAAATAATCACACAAACTACCTCTTAGAATCGTGGATTTGGAAGGCTAGATGATGATGTTTGAAAGCCAAGACTTCAATGTAGAAGCCCTCAAGAGATGATACCCACAAGCTCTTTCAAACACCCACTTGCTAGGATGTGTTACACCAACTTGGAAACCCTCTTGCACAAAAGAAGTTTCAGCCAAGAACACTGGAAGAGCAGCCCAATATTTCAGCTCCTTTTGCTCCTTGAATCCGAAAACTTGTGCTAACTTGAGAGAGTTTCTTGCTTTGTGTGTGTGAGAGAAAGTGTGTTTTGTTGGAAGAGTGTTCAAGTGAGGTTGCTTTTGCATGAACCAAGCTCAAATGAGAGGCTCCCTTGGCCTAAAGGGGTGGCCGAAATTGGGGTCCCACATTGGGGTTTCCCTCCCATTTAATTTTTATAAAATTGTTACACTCTTACACTTTAGTTTTATAAAATTAAAACCCCTTTTAATTTTATAAAATAACACACTTTTGTTTTATATTACTTAACCAACTTAAATAATATAACAACTAATTTCTCATGAACAAATTATCCATATAATGTTGTTCATTTACAAAGCTAACGTTTTTAGAAAACCTATTTTCTAAATTGGTGTCATTATTTATTTGTATGATCTTATCAACGAATAAATACTTATTGGTGTTTTTTTGGCTTGTTATTGGGTATGACCCGACTTGGATCATATTACACTAGCCACATCAATTTAATATGTATCTTGGGTAGATCAATTCCTTCATAATCAACATCTATGAAATTCACTGTTAATCAAATAGATGTGAAATGTGCTTTTCTGTATGGAAAGATTGCTAAAGAAGTCTATGTGTGTCAACCTCCTATATTTGAATACCTAAATTTTCCACATAGGGTGCATAAGCTTGACAAAGCCTTGTATGGTCTCCATCATGCTCCAAGGAAGTGGTACAAGACTCTATCGTCTTTTCTTTCTTGAACATGGGTATGAAAGAGGAAAGATTGATCGGACTCTTTTCTGAAAAGTAAAGAAAAATACATGTTGCTGGTTCAGATATATATGGATGATATTAGTTTTCGATCAACAAACAAGTCACTTTGTAAAGACTTTTGAAGACCTTATGCATTTAAATTTCCAAATGAATGTTATGAGGGAACTCATATTCTTTTTAGGAGTGCAAATCCAATAGACAACACATGGAATCTTTATAAATCAATCAAAATATGTGGAAACAATGTAGAAGTTCAAGTTTGCTGATTGTCAGTCCATCAGAACACTTATTGCCACTAAAGTGAAGATCAATCCTGATCTTGTAGGTAAATTAGTGGATCATACTCATTACCGATCTATGATAGGTTCAATTATGTATATACCAGCCAATAGGCCTCACATTATGTTTGATGTTTGTGTGTGTACCAGATATCAAGCAGATCCTAAGGAATCTCATATGAATGTTGTCAAGAGGATAATCAGATATCTTAAGGGCAAACCTATTCTTGGATTGTGGTATCCAAATGAAGGAAATTTCAATCTCTATACTTACACTAACAATGATTATGGGGGATGCAACTTCAATAGGAAGTCCACTTCTGGCAGTTGTTAATTTCTTGGTCCCAGACTGGTCTCCTGGCAGTGCAAGAAGAAGACAAATGTGTCAGTTACAACAACAAAAGTTGAGTATATAGCAACATCAGCTTGTTGCTCTCAAGCTCTCTAGATTCAAAATTAGGTGCTTGACTATGGTTTTAACTTCTTGCACACTCCAATTCACATTGACAACACATCTACAATGGTCATCACCAATAAGCCAGTTCAACAGTCAAAAACAAAATATATTGAAATTATATATTACTTTTTGAGAGATTATGTTGAAAAAGGGTTAATCAAATTAATTCAAGTTCATACTGACAATCAATTAGCTCATTTATTTACAAAGGCATTTGAACATAGCCGGTTTGAATTCGTAGTTCAATCAACTGGTATGATTAACCTTGAGTAAAAATTCAAAATTACAAAAACATTATAATATTAACAAAAATACAAAAATAAGTTAGTTTACTAAAGTTTGTGTCTTATTCTTTTGGGATATGATATAACTATAGTCGTTATATCATTCACTATGCTTATTTCAAATACCTGATCTGTGGGTAGGCTCAACTTAGAAAAGAAGAAACATGTTGTGATAAACTAAAACTCATATTCTACTATGAGGCATTCATCTCAGAGTACTAGTAAGCATTGATCTATCTAAGTTTTTATGTGTGTAGCAACCTAAGCACGCCAGCTAATAATGAATTATGACTCTCATTCACCTACATCAGTTTCTTCTCTATTTTGCTAAGCAAAGACCCAAAGAAACAAGCACTTAGTGTTGATGTCATGATCCAAAAGGTTCCCATTATGGAAAACATCCATATTGGATGACTTAACAAAAGAATATTAAAAAGGAATCGCTTTATGGACCACCTTCCAAAGTGAAGTGCAAAAGAATTCCAATTTTATCAAAGTAAAAGAATCCCAATGAGGATAAGTGAAAATGAGATTTCATAGACGTGACCTAATCAAGTAAGTTGTGAAATATTTCTTCCATGTATTACAAGTGGATGGTTGATCAAACCATGCTTTTGTGTGTGAGGTACATGTTGATATTCAAATCAGTCAAAACTTGATAAATATAACATGCATTAGAATATTAACCAAGTATGGGTTTAAAAGGACAAACATACCTTCAATCAATAAGTTCATAAACATGTCTATTTTACTAACAAAGATTGCACTTGTGTAATGTAAGATTGATATAATCCCAAGAAAAGTATACTTCCTCTTCATGTACAAATAAAAATACTGAAATCATTACAAAAAAGATTTTTGTTCAAAATTTTAAAATCTTCAAACATTCTATCTAAATATGGATATAAACTTTAGGGGGAGGAATTTAAAATTTTGTACAAGTATTTTCTTTCTTAAAAATTATAAAAACAAAATAAAAAGAAATTGACTGTTTTGGTGCAAAAGTTATACTATGGTATCTTAGCTTATGCAGATATCTGGAAGCATAAAAGTCCATGATCAGTCAAACACCGGGAAACTTGTTTCACATCTGATATACAAGTCAATCCAAGAAATAATTGACATTTCTAAAAATAGTCAAAACTTCACAAGAAACAAGTCAAAAGCAAAGATAGTTCTCCATAACAACCAATAGATTAGCAGAAAATAGAGAAGATTTCACTATGCAAAAACATTATTTTTGATTAAGTTCAAAAATTAATGTGGGTAAGTGCATTGGTTAATGCGGGTGAAGGTAACCCAGGCATATAACCAATCAGGTAACTGTTTTTTATGTCATTAAAAACAATGTGTAACTAATATGGACAAGTTAACTTTACCGCATTTGTTTCAAAGAAGTATACATAAAAGTTTGAAGTGTTGAAAACCTATGAAGACAAAAGTATACCACCGCATTTGTGTATGTGATAAACTTTTGTTCTGTGGCATTTCTTTTTACTCATCCGCATTTTTTAAATATGGGTGGCATCAACACCTTAAACCAGTTTGATTATCAAAATGAATAAATAATGTGTTTAATCTCTTTTGTCATGTTGATGCTTGAATGTCAAGAAATGCGGACAAACTTTTGGTCTATTGCATTTGTTGAAGTTTATGTGATCTAAGGAATTTGCTCAATCGCATTTGCTACATTGTACAAATGCTTGTGAACTTTGTTCTACTACATTTGTTTTAATATACAAAACGTGATAACTTTTGTTTTGTCGCATATTCTACAGTGAACAAATGTTGTTAAGTTTTAAACTTCTGCATTTGTAACAGTAAACAAATGCTAATAATTTTTGTTGGATCGCATTTAATGAACAAATGCAGTTAAGCTTTTACACTTCCGCATTTGTAACATTACACAAATGCTAATGAACAATTTCCTTACCGCATGTGGCAAAGTGATGGTTTAAATTTAGCCACTTTGGTTTTAAAACTTGTAACATTTGAAAAAGACATTAAATCAGCTATTTAAACCTACATCAAAAGGTCATTTAATATTTTCAAACTAAGAGACTTAAAAGTATGACGTGCGGTCATCCTGTTGTTCATCCATCATCATCACCATCATCAAAATCAAAACTTGTGTTCTTGATTCACTCACCCTAACCTTCCTCAGTCTTGATTATTTACAACAGTAGTAACGAAGACAAGGTGAATATCTTCAAAGTTCATAACCTAAAACTGTCGAACATTCAAACTCATTTTGAACTTAGAACCCTAGGTTAAGAAATAATCACAAAAATTAACTTCAAAATAAGGTGCAGGATGGATATATGTCACTAAACACTCGGTTTTCTCTCAAACTCACTTTTTCTCACATGGTTATGATGAACCATAATCTCTCAAAGAGTTGATTATAATATACCAAGTAACTTAAGAATACAAAGAAATAAATTCAAGTTACTTGTATATATTACTTCTCAAGTCAAAGTTTACAAGACTCTTACAAGCATGATACAAGAGTTACAATAAGAAACTATATATACTATCACCTACAACTGGTTATACTTTGATACCAGCTCGAAACCTATAACTAAAGCAGATACTACATAGCTAAGGTATCTTAGATAATGTCTTATCTAAGATATGGTAGTCATGACATGTCCATGACTTATCTTTTGTCACCAAGTAAAGTTAGTAATTGTACTAACAAACAAAGGTGAATAGTGGAATAAACTATGGTGAATTACATGGCCTTTTTGGAAAATCCCCTATAGTTTTAGAGGTCTGTATTGGAGTGTTAGAGAAGCATACTTATGTCCACTAGTCCATAGCAGCATCTTCCGAGGATTAATTGGCTTTTGAACAACAAGTTCTTTTGTAGCCTTTTATACTTCAAAAGAGGCTGCTTCTTCTGTGGCTTGAGGACTTCTTCTTCGGAAGTTATTGTCTTTGAATTTTTCTAAGTCTTCAACTTCGGAAGAGAAGACTTTGTCTTTGTAAGTTGGAGCTTTTCCTTCGGAAGATGATCTTGCAATTTGTCTTTGGAAGAACTCTATTTCTTCGGAAGTCCATACTTAGCTTCTAAAGACCTTTATAAGTTGCCCCAAAAATGATCTAAGTGTTTGGTTTTGGTTGCACCAGCAATTCAAGATCCAACAAACTCAACGTTGGCTGATGCTACCAAAACCTCACTTAGTTCTGCTTCTCAAAACTTTCTTCATAAGAGACATGAGATATTTGTCTATTTTTTTGTTTTGTCCAAAAATTGTGTTGAGAAGTCTGTGCAAGTCATCAGTGGATAGGAGATCTAGTCTAACACACCTAATGACATACACCTTTTGTTGTGCCCCCACTAAAGAGAGTTAGTTGATAAAAGTTATAGTCATAGTCCCATCTAACATTGGATTCAAGTTTAGGATCTACAACCATTTGGAGAAAGGCTTTGCCTTTGGTTGTTGGTCCTTTCCTCTCTCATCCTCTTTCTATTTTAACTCCTCTTCAATCATTTTTCTAGAAGTTAGCTCCGCAAGGTGAAGGCTGCTCAGGTGATTCTGATGTGGGCATCTATCTCAGAGTTTAAGGGGTTGGAGAATGGCTTCTCTGCTAACTCAACAATATCAAATCTTCTCAAGTGTAGCAGAGATGATGCATTAAACCTATTCAGCTTGCTATTCTCTTTCACAACAACAAAGTTGTTAGAAGAGTCTTAAAACCTCCACTGGGGAATCTTCTTTCTTGGCACAAGGGGTTTTCTAGGTACTTTATCCCCCTTCTTGTTATCTAGTAGAGTCACCAACTTCCTCTTAGCTTTTTCTCTTTATCGTTGAGTGAATCTGAGTTGAGCCCAAGAAGTTTAACAATCTGGTCCAATGATCCTCTTGGGAGATCAAGGAATCGATCTCTTATGACGGAACATGAGGATCCATAAACAAAAGTTAGCTTAACAGAATCCTCCTCACAAGAGACTTCGCTTAAGGTTGTGCATCTGATATGCTTCATCTTGATCTCCTTAAACTCCAATAAGGAGAGATGTTTAGAAGGCTGAAGGGATGGTCTGAATGGTTGTTTGGTAGGTAGTGGTGATTGGGTTCTGGGTAGTGATTTAGGTTTAAGGGTAATTAGTTAAGGTGGTTGTGGTGGTGAGGTAGGTATGATGGTTGGTGTGGGTTTAGGGGTATAAGGTTTGAAGTGGGTTTAGTTTTGATAAGAAAGGGAAATGGGAAAGGCTCAGGTTGAGGTTGGGGTTGAGTTTGGGTTGTAGTTTGGGGTTGAGGTGTGGGTTTGAAGATCATCCCCTATTCCTTTTGTACATATCTTTCCTTTTTCCAAAGTGAATGTCAGCCTGATGTAACTGACATGTCGTGGGAGTGTCTTTTCATACATGTGTCCCACTTGCCTATCAGAGAATCCATGAGCCTGGAGATAATCCATCATCCAGGTCTTCTCACCTATCTTCTTGAAAGTATAGACCTTATCTTCTTCTTCCTTTCTTTTCTTCTCCCTCATTTTCTCTTTTCCAGCTTTCTTCCTCTCTTTCTCTAGTTAATCCTGCTCTTTGTTAAAGAGCAATAGGATTGTGTCATTTTTATATGGAGATAGTTCTTGAAGACAGAAAGCCCTAGAGGTTAGGAAAGTTATCCTTTCCTTCCTAAGCTACAGATCAGCTTCCCTTTTCTTCTTTTCTATTTCCTCCTGTAAGGCCAACCTTGGTGCTTCCTCCTTTCTCTTAATCTACATCATGGTTGCCTTTTCTAGACCTACTAACTCCTCTAGTGGTAGCAGGAGTATATCTACAGTGACAGCTCCAAGCTTGATAAGCTTGTCAATGATATCCACCCTTTTTCTTGTTGTTAACAACCTCCTGGTTGGCTACAGCTGCTTTGGAGCTAGCAGCTAGCAACTTCCCAGTTAGGAGTCTACCTTTTCTATTAAGTTTCTCAATCCTCTCCTCCTCCTAAAGCTCTTTTGCAGGTCATCTTCTTCTTGCCTTTAACATCTTCGGAAGTGCTAGAGTTTGGTGGTTCTTGGATGGAGGGTTCAGGTTGAGATATGGTGGATGGAGATAATGAAGTTGTTTGAGCTAGGGGTCGGTTGAGAAAATACTCGTTATTCACCTTAGATGCCAGCTCTAGAATTGCATCTGTGACGATTAGATCCTCGCACAAGGAGAATAGGCTTTCCGCATCTTCCTTCTCAGCTTCGGAAGATTGAAATTGTTCTTTTGAGGCTTTGACTTCAGTTTTGGAAGTTTGAGGGAATGCACTATCTGTCCCAACTGTTTCTGTTGTTGGGCCATCAGTCCTCATTTCCCCTTCAAAATGAATCTCAGGTTCCATTTGGGCCTTAGGTTGACCAACTTCTTCCAAATTGATAGAAGGGGCACTTTGCCTCTGAAGCTCTTCAGCTCTAAAGTATATCATAGCCGCATCAGGGCTAGGCTAATCTAAAGAAGATCTCAATAGGAACTTGAAGAAGATCTTGTTGAGATCTCTGAGCATCCTTGGGTCTATTTGCATGACATCTTGAAGAGGCTTAGGAAAGACTGTTGTTGTAGGAACCGGGTATCTAGCAGATAGAGAAGTTAAAGCTTGGCCCCATAGTTCCTCTATTGTTTGTTTCTGAACAATATCCTCCTTTTTCGTAGCAACATCTTGAGAGCTAGATAAGCTATAGGAAGAGATCAATGAGACTTGAATAGGTACATGCCTGAGAGATCTCTCAATCTTTCAAGTTGTTGAGTGGAAGACCTATCCTCTATAGTCTTAACCTTTGATTCAAGGTTTGAGACTTCATAAAATAGGTCTTGATTGGTGAATTGCGTACTACCTCATCTTCTTTTGAAGAAACATGGGGAGATGAGGTAACATACCTTGTATGTTCATCCTCACCACCAGATGTGGTTTCTTGGCACCCTGGTTTCCCTTGCCAGAGGTTGTCTCTTTCAGAGTCATCAAAAGGCACGGTTGCCGTAGATTCAGTCTTAAAGATGGTACCTCTGGCCTGGGGATCCAATGAGTTTCATTCCGTAGTGGTAGCTGAATCTACATGAGTCCCCTTAATATTCGTGGAACTCACCTCAGTTGGTTTTAACTCATGTGTGCTAGAGATAAGAGGTCCCTCTAGGCTCTGTTGATCTAATAGATGGTGTTGCGGATCAACTTCATTCCTATAAAGAAATATAATCTTCTCATTAGTTCTGATTAAAAGGTTAGTAAAGGATAGGGAAGTGAAACCTACTGACCCGGGACGTTGGTCAATGTCTATTTGCGTTGAGCCTTTTGTGGGGCTGTCCCTTTTTGGTTTCTTAGGAGAGTGTTGGGACTTATCCTCAGGGCTTGTAGCTTGGGTTTCAGGCTTGTGGAATTGAGACTGAGGAGACTCAAATTGCATATTGAGGTCAAATGAGAAAGATAGGGAGACCTGTAACTGAGTGGGAGCCCGTGTTTCTACTCTTGTCTTTTTAGTTTGAAAATGAGGGGCTTGCTCAATCAGAGTACACTGAGCAATGTTTCGTTTGCGTCTCTTGTATGTGTGTTTGATGGGGTGAGGAGGAAGATATAGCAAAGTAAGGGTAGTTGCTAGTGTGGGTTCATCACCTATGGGGTAAACATGGATGTCAACAGGAACCATTGGCTCAATCATACCTGGAAGAAGCACAGTGTGTCTTCCAGTGAAATTGGTGGACATTCTCTTCAAGATCTTAAAGATGGTCAGCCTCATTTGAAGGACATATAGAGTATTTGCAAAGACAAGATTACTTTGGTCCAATTCACAGTTGATTATGTGCTGAATGAATCTAGGATACATAAAAAATGTATCCTTTTAAAGGTTCCCCATAAAGTTAGTCAGCACAAACCTTGAGTAGTTGAAGCAAAGGCTATTCACCAATCCATGACCTAGGTAGCCCAGTTCATATGGGATTTGATTCCAGTTGGAGGAGAAATTGAACTTATACACTGTAGACCTACTCACATCTCCACCATATCCTATTTGGAGATATGTATCATCAAGGTCTGATTTAGGGAACTCAGTTAGAGCAACTTCATAATGGAGTCCAGATGCTCCCGGATGACTTGTTCAGTAATGACCAACTCCTGGCTAAGAAATGCTCGACCTAATAACCCTAACTCTAGTTAGTAGTACTATCTTACCATTCCCCCTAAATTCTTCCATATGATTCATGTAAACGGTGGTTTATAGTGATAGCGGTAAAGTAGGTAGATTGGGTAAGAAAAGAGATGATGTCTGAGAAGTCAGCATCCATGGTAGAGTCAAGGATTGCAACTTGGTTGTGTTGAGGGTTGAGTGCTATTGTAGGAAAGAAGGTGATAAAACATGTTTGAGTAGGGTAAATTTGGTGTGAAGGAAGCTTTGGATAGTAAATTTGGTAAAAATATTAAAGTGAAGAGTCAGGATTATTTAAATGGGTGGAATGGAGGTTTGGGGGTTTTAGATAAGGTGAAAAGATGGTTTGGGGTAAGATGTGATAGTGGCGGTAAGGTTAAAAACCATTAAAAAGATGTCGACATCATTAATAAAATCTTTACTTTTTACTGTGTGGGGGCCCAAAGATTTCCGTTAAACAATAAGTTTTTATTCTCAGTATAAAGGATTTCTGAGGGTAAACTTCTTCCGAAGGTACTCTTCTTCCTAAGCCAATTTTATTCCGAAGGTAAATTTTGTACTTCAGAGAGTAAAATGTGTCTTCCGAATGGAGAGTTTTATATCCTTCGAAAGTAGATATCATACGGAATCAATCGCTTTTCCGAGACTAAAAACTCTTCCGAGAAGATTTCCCTCAGAGAAATTTAGCTTCGGAAGATATGAAAAAAATCCTCTAAAGGTTAATTTCTCTTTGGAAAAATCCATACTTAGAAAAAATTAACCTAGTGTAACAGGGCTTAGATTTGTTATGACATAAGACATTACACATTTCAAAAACGATTTCAAGTGAGATAGACAAATCAATGTTTATCATCCTAATAGCTGTAATGAGATATTTAATTATTTGTTCATAAAATGCTTTAGTGAACAAATCAAAATATTGTTCATTTAAATCTACTTTGATTAGTTTGATCATGTTTTATTCATTAATATCTCTAATGAAGTGGTACCTGATATCAATGTGATTTGTCTTTGAGTGCTTCACGGGATTTGTAGTAATGGACATAGCACTATTGTTGTCAATGTGGATATGAATGCTCATGAAGTTGTTACCATAGTCTAGCATCTAGTTTTGAATCCAAAGTAGATGAGCACATCAACTTGCAACAGCAATGATTCAGCTTTAGCAATAGATGTAGGGACACATGATTCCTTCTTGCGTTGCCATGAGATGATCCTACCACCAAGAAATTGACATCCTCCTAATCTGGATTCCTTGTTTATGTTGCAGCCACCATAGTCACTATCTGAGTAGCCATAGAGATTGAAGTTGCTATTCCTACGATACCAAAGACCTAATTTAGATGCTCCTTTGAGGTATCTAAGAATTCTCTTGGCAGCAACTAGGTGAGACACCTTTGGAGCAACCTGATATCTTGCACAGATGCATGTAGCAAACAAGATATCAGGTCTACATGCTATGAGATACATCAGAGACCCAATGTTTGCCCTATACTGAAGTTAATCAGTATCCTTCCCTTCGTAGTCAGGACAAAGGTCATGGTTTCTCGATATAGGTGTCTTGGTTGGCTTATAATCCTTCATATTAAATACCTCTAAGATATTAGAGACATACTTAGATTGATTCATAAAGAACCTTTCCTTCATCTCCTTCACTTGAATTCCAAGGAAAAATTCCATTTTTTCCATAGAACTCATCTAAAAAATCTTCTTCATAATTCTCTCAAATTCTTTACACATTTGGTCATTCGAATAACTAAATATGATGTCATCAACATAGACCTGAACGAGCAATATGTCTTTCCCAAACTTCTTTATGAAAATAGTCTTCTCAATGGTGCCTCGAGTGTAACCATTCTTTAGGAGAAATTGAGACAAAGTCTCATACCACAAACTAGGTGCTTGGTGTAGCCCATAATGAGCTTTTTGCAACTTGCACACATAGTTGGGGTGTTGTGGGTCTTCAAATCCTAGAGGTTGGCACACATAGACCTCCCCATCTATTTTTCGATATAGAAAAGCATACTTGACATCAAGCTAATTGACAGTAAAATTCTTGGATGCAACATAAGCAAGGAAGATTCTAACTGCCTCAAGTCTTCATGATCAACCTCTATCATCTCTCTTGTTTTTGAAAACCCATTTGGTTCCTATAGGTACTTGACCAGATGGTAGTGGGCAAAGGTTCCAAACATTTTTTCTCTTGAATTGAACCAACTCCTTTTGCATTGACTCAACCCAGCTACTATCTTTAAGGCTTCTTCTACTTTCTTGGGTTCCATCTGAGACAAGAAGCATGAGTACAAACAGACATTCCCATGATGAGTTTTTCCTCTTGTTCTCACAAATTTAGAGACTTCTACTATAATGTTCTCAGTTGTGAATCCTTAGTCTAGGAATCACTTCTAGTTGCAAAGATAAATCCAAGTTGGACATATTTTGCTAATGTCATTCAATGAGGACGGATTGAATAAAAGAGAAATAATCATCAATGATTGGCTAAGAAGCAGCATTAACATTTTTTGTTCCTTCAGAATACAGCTTTTATCAATCGGGTGTTGTTCAATGTCACTTGAAGGAACACTACTTGAAGCTTTAGTAACTCTTGAAAGAGTTAGGATACTTGATCTTAAGATAGTTGGAGCTAGATCTTTGGTCACTCTTGGATAATTTGAACAGGGTATGTGCAACTCAAACAGTTAATCATGATCATTTTGAGGGCTTGTTCTAACTGAAACATTCTCACAAGATCGATTAGAATAATTGGGAAACAATTCTATGTCAAAAATGTAATCAGAGCCATTCCCCCTAACACAAGGAGTATGCTCATTGACAACAATGTTGGATGATTCCTCAAATTATTGATTTTTGATTATTTAAAATCTCTATAAGCAATAGAGTTAGAGGAATATCCAACGATGATAGCATCTTCCGACTTTTCAACAAACTTTTCCAAATTGTCTTTTGTGTTAAGTATGGTACTCCTGCTGCCAGAGGACCTTAGAAAGCCAATGAACGGTGATGTCTTGTTCCATAGCTCATAAGGGGTTTTTCCATGTGGGTTAACTACAAGAACTTCGTTTTGCACATAGCATGCCGTGATGAATGCCTCTGCCCAGAAAGTAAGAGGAAACTTTGAATCAGCCAACATATTCGAGCAGCCTCAATAAGTGTATTGTTCCTCCTCTCAGCAACACCGTTTTCTTAGGAGTTCTAGGAGCACTATATTGTGTGGAAATCCCTTTTGAGTTACAAAATGAGTCAAGAACTTGATTCTTGAACTCAGTCCCTTGACGAGTTTTGATTATTTTAACCTTGTGATCAATTTGATTTTCTATTTTAAGAATAAAATATTTTAACGTTTCAGCTGCTTCATCCTTGGTTCTTAAAAAAAATACGCATGTTAATCTTGTAAAATGATCAACTATCACAAAGCAACATGATTTCCTTCCAATGCTCACTATACTTGTTAGACCGAAGAGATCCATGTGCAATAAGTTTAATGGGATGGTGATGGAGTTAAAAACTTTGATTTTTGAGATGCCCTATGCTGCTTCCCTTTCAGGCATGCAACATAGTTATCTTTTTACAGAAAAAATCCTTTTTAGGCAAACTATGTACCAAGTGATTTTTAACCAATTTGTTCATGGTTTAAAATAGACATGACACATTCATTTATGCATTAGTGTTGACTCATCACCACCAGCTTTGGAAAGAAAGCATGATACTTCTCCGATTGGAGAAGCATAGTTCATATCCAACTTGTACATATCCCCTTTCCTGGGAGATCTAAGAAACACCAATTCTGGAGGAATGTTCATCCCTGGTTTGAGGATAATGCACTCATGTTTTGTGAAAAGCATTTGGTGCTTTTGAACAAAGAATTGAGAAACACTTAAAAGATTGTGTTCAAGCTATTTGGCAAAGTGTACTTTGTCAACCTTTAACTTGTCGTTGGATACACTTCCTCTGCCAGAAATGTATTCTCGAGCCTTACCCCCAAACTAAACAGGACCCCCATCAAAATTATGAAATTATTGAAGGAGAGAATTGTTCCCAGTCATATGCCTGTAGTATCCATTATCTACAATCCACATATTGTTGTTCTTGTCATATGGATGTTCCTACACATAAGGTGAAAAAGTTAGTATTTATTTGAAACCCAAGTCTTGTTGGTCATGGGCTCTTCTAATGAGGATTTTATTGAACCAAAATTAATGATTGGGGGTTCAATATGTCTTTATGAAGAGGAGGCTTGGGCTGTAACATCTTCTTTGATCTTCCATTCCATCCCTTGGTTGATCATAGAGGATGAGCTTGTTGTAGCTTGAGCAGCATGGCATTCCTCCGAAGCTTCTTTCTTCTCGGAAGAGGCCTTCACCACCTTCTCTTCCGAAGTAGTCTTCTTCTAGGATGGTTTCAAGGGGATAGTCTTGACTTTTTGAGTCTTCACAGCTTTTGCTTTTGAAGTCATTGTAGATACATGATGTTCCTAGTTTATGTGCTCAAATGTCATAGTCTTTCATTTCTTGCACATGTGTAATGTAATGACTTAATGAAATATAATATGTGTTTGATGTTTATTGATTTTTAATTATTTCATATTATTATTGTGTTAAGTATAATTTATATGTATGAACTTCATATATAGGTTTAAGGTTGTTGTGCATAGTTCTTAGTCCATAATTATTGGGAAATGTGTTCAACCTAGTTGGGGGATTATTCATGCTAATGGACCATACTTATAGACCATATGCATGAATATATCATGCTTATGGACGAGTCGCACGACTGAACCAAAAGACTGGATCAATCATATGATTGAGAAATAAGATTGACTCAGTCACATGACTGAACCTTCAGTCGTGCATATCACTCAATTGCATGATTCAGTCGCACGACTGAACCATGCTAATGGTTCAGTCGTACGAATGGAAACTACAAACCTACAAATACCACTTAATTCATAGAAAAACATAACTTTTGATAACACTTGAAACACCTTGAGAGACTTCATATATTCAAAACCCTAGCCGTCCAGAATGTCCAGAACAGCCAATCCAACTTCAAAGTTCGATCTTGATGAATCCCCACTCATTCTTTATGTTTAGTTCATTCTTATATCAATTGGGTTATCATTCATACTATAACATATTGTATTTTTTGGTTAATTTAAAGTTAACTAAGTTTATTCTTATAGGGGCAATTGTTGCCTTATGTGAAACTTATGGGCCATTTGTGCTTATTTTCTTATTGTTTTTAAATCTTTTAGTTTAAAAGTTAATTATGTTAATTATTAATTAATAAATAAATAATAATCATAATAACAATAATAACAATAATAACTAATTATAAGAGTAATAACTATGTTATTAATAATACTAATAATAATAGCAAGTTATAATAATAATAATAGTAATTGTAATAATAATAATAATAATTTATAAAAATTATTAAACTTAAAAATGTTAAAACTTAAAGTAATTAGGTTGGGGGTGTTTTGTCATTTTAGAAACTTAATATAGGAGTTTTGGGCATAAAATAATAAATATGAAACCGTAGGGGCTATTTATGTAAATTTATAAAACCCAAACCATTTCCCCCCTATAAACCCGATTCTCCGGCCACGCCAGCTGTGGGTCCGGTGAGCCCCATAAACCCACAAAACACTCGGTTTTAACACCCAAACCGACCCAAATCATTTCAATTACATGATTCGAACTTGAATGGGCACCTTAAACACGTTTAAACGTCGGTTACAAACTCAAATCGATCGAATAACCGCAACCCATTAATCTTATAGTCATTCGGGCATTTAAATGTAATAATAATCTAATTAATCGAGCCTAAACAAAGATCTTACTAATCTTAATCGTTTGCAACTCCAAATTTCACCTGAAAATCACATAATCATCATATTTGATTCACCCCAGAACGCGACCTGCACTTCCATTAAAATCAACCTTTCGAGCAAATTAAACTGAAATTAAGAGAGGGCTTTGCACCAAGATCATTGTTCGAAGCCATCCACATAGTTAATTTGAAATTCATAAACATTTGCATAGGAATTTCGTTCGAACTCTGTCGCGGCTTGTTCTCACTGTTCTTAACCTTATTTCAATACAAATCGGGTAAGATCAATACACTTTCACATTCGTTTTAACATGGGGAACAAAAGCCTCATGATTATTGATATTAACCTAATCGAATTAAACTTCAATTTGGATTCACCCAATCCTAGGGTTCTTTAGAATTGGGGAAATTCGTTGAATTGTATTTATAATAAACTAAAACCCACATTAACCACGGTTGTGGCCCTGGTTTACTGGTTATGTCCTTGCAATTCAATCTTGAGGTCCTGGGTTCGAACCCGGGCCTCCTCAACTTTTATTTATGGACTTTTCAAGCCTTTGTTTAACTTCAAATTTTTCTAAAACAATATAAAGATCAAGTTGTGAACTTGTTAATTTTTTAAAAGACACCATATATTTCTCTAAGTTTATTTATATATTTTTAAACACTTTAACAAATATTTATCAACAAATATAGTGTTTAGTATATTTTAATAAATTAGATTTTTGATAATAATTTAAATCAATACATTTTAATGGTGGATTAATCATGATATTTATACATTTTATTCCACATATATTTATTAAAGCTTTAATTCTTTTAAGAATTATATAAAATGTATGTTTTTATGCTAATAGACTATAATATATATGTATAATTTTACTAATTAGTTTTGTTTATTTTTAAAGGTCCCCAAATTATTATCAAGACCCTAGTTCGCGTTAAAACATTTATTTTGTTATTAAATTTAAAACTTGGACTATATATATATTTTTAGGTACATTGTGAAGGTTTGCGTTGGAGCGTTGTTTATTATTTCTTGTTAATCGTTATTCTATACTTATTGATCAATTGAGTATTTCTATACCCCTTTTTATATTTTTACACTTTTGGGGTGAAACATGTTACTTTATAAACTTTTCACTTGTACACGTTTGATTCTTGTAAACTTATGTCAATTTACTTGTGTGTTGTGGTTAGTTGAACTTTGTAGCTACCATGTAATGTCGAATTATATGTACAATCATTAAATATTACTAGCCTGGCGACGTCATAGATCTATGGGCCTGACAAGCTTGCTTGGTTAATCCAAGTACATTTAGCTAATCGTATATACTTATAAACGTTTGAGACTTGTAAAACTTTGTCAAGGTTTAATTGTGCATTCTGTCTTACATCCCTAGTTTACTTTGTTCTCTAACTTACAACATGAATTGTCATCCTTTATATACTTATGTATTGCAAACTATGGAAATCTCACCAACATTACTGTTGACCTTTTATTTTTAACATGTTTTAGGAAATACTCAAGCTTGATCGCCACTTTTGAAGTTGTTCACACCTAGGAATGGACCTAGTTAATTAAATGAATGAGCTTGTTATATTTCTTATTGTGTCTTCTTTATTTGAGACTTATGTTTGTAATGTACCTTTGAAACTTATGAATAATATATTTGGATTTAATAATAGCATTATGTGGTTGTGAACGATCTTAACTCTCACTCCTCGACATTTCCGCCGTCAAGGTTGGGGTGTGACAGATTGGTATCTGAGCCCATAACTATAGGGATTTAGGTTATTAGAAATGATGACCTAGACTATAGCTTATATATGAACCCTATAGAATAATATTTATATTCTTGTAAATATATATATTGTTTGCATCCTACATAATGCTATGCCATACTTATGTGCAACTTGATGCCTTAGCATAGGTTTGCCTTGTAATTGTTTAAACCTTGTTACTTGTCTCCTTAAACTTAACATTGACCTTTGACTCTGCCTGACAAATGAAACTTCTTAAACTTATTCTCGACAACATGTGGAATCTACACTTATTATCGTGGGTTTAATTTCTTAGACTCTATGTCTAATCTATGAAAATCTCATTAAGGTTTTGATTTCATGAACCTAAGAAATTTTTGTGACACATAGACACCTGTATTCTGGATTTCCTGGCAAAAGGCTTTCGGGCTAAGGCAAGCATATCGTATAAATCCTACAGGACTAGTTATGTTTACCTGGGGATTTCTGGGATGAGTGATAAACTATGGTCAACATACACAAGTTTCTAAGGAAAATGGGTCAATTTACCTTGACGTGTCAACGTTTCCAAATGGTGATGTGTTACCAAATGAAACCATCCGGTTTATATTTGAAATATCAAAAACCCTTGATTCCTTGGACTGGTTTACCATTGAAACTCTAAAATCTTCTCATTACTATCTTACAGAATGTTTCCGTTAATATTGAACTCGTTATACTCCTCAATTCCTACGTTTAAACAACGTTATACGTTGTGCGCCTTATGTAACTATCTTCATACCTTGACCATGTGTACATGGATCTTAATATATCCAAAGATATTGGTCGTCTAAACCGAATGTTTATTTTTAAACTTAAAATTGTTACTTAGGGATTTCAAATGTCCTTAAAGTATGTCCCATAACTAAAATCATGCAATACCGAAAGGTGAAATACCTGCATCTCGAGATACCTTGTCAAGGCAAGGTATACAAATAAATTTGATTCAACCATTGGATCCGTTTATCTGACCTGGAACTCATGAGATGGGTGTTCGCTTATAGGTACGCGTGTCTACCGTAAAGTTGTGGTTGACGTAACACTTTGAGAAGTCAATGCATTTCCCTTTTATTTTGAACCGAACGTTTAGATCTTATTATTGTGTTGAATCACTTCCGTCATTGATCTTGTTTTCCTGACTTAAATCATTCAAGATTTGAGAACCTAACACAATTAACTTTGTTATCCTGAACTTTAACCTTAAATCCTAGCAAGCATGATTCTCTTTTCCTGTTAATGTTACATTTATGTAATTTGAAGTTTCTGAATTTCTAGTTGATATTCTCTTCGTTTGCTAAGTCGAGCTTTATAAAAACTTCAAACCGTTTCGCATCGTAGGCAATGCAAGAGTCCACAAGTCAACTTATGACTAAAGACACTTGTATCCCCTAAATGATTCTATCTCATCAAAACAAGGGTGATTCCCTTACTTTGGTGATGACTTTCCATTCACTATTACTGTTCTTATGAAATCTCATCGTCAAGACTGAAGTGAACCTCATACCTTGATGACGATTTTCCTTCTTTTTGTTTTTATGAATTCGTATTTTACAAATGGAATTACTTCCTTAAAATAGGAGTAAAATTTCATATCTTGGTGATGGTTTTCAATTTTTGTATTGTGTGTTTTATGAAATCCCATCCTTTGAATCAGCGTGATTTCCTTGTTTTGAGGATAGATTTCAATTATTTTCCTTTGGAACTTGTATTTCACGAATGAAATGACCCCACCAAAATAGGATTGAACCCCGTACTTTGGTGACAAAGGTCAGTTCTCGATTGTTTTCTTGTTATTATGAAATTCAATCATCAAAATAGGCGTGAAATCCATACCTTGATGATAATATCACCCATTTAAAAATTTTATGAATGGTATTTTCCTCAAATGAAACGACCCTATCAAAGTAAGAGTGAATTCCGTTCTTTGATGAAACCTTTCATTTTGTTATATTTTATTCTATAAAACTTCACTGTTGAGATAGGAGTGATTATCCTTACCTTAATGGTATGTTGCCTCATTTTATTCTTGTGGATCCTTATCAACGAGTTAGGATCAAGCTTTCGTTTGGTAGTTAAGAGTTATACTTTAGAAAATACACCACCAAGCTAGGAGTGATAACCACATCTTGGTGAGTATTCCCATTCCTTGATCTCAAACCTACCAAGGTTTTAAGACTTCAATTGACAAGAAACATGTTATAACTTGAAGGGTGAACACCGTTATCTGATTTATCGATGATAGTGTTCCAGCCAGTCAAGCTAAAGCATGAATCTTGAACTCAAAAGGGGTCATTGTTACTTTAGGGTAACCTTAGTTCCAAGCCTGGAACATTTAAATTTTAATCGATTTCTTCTCTCACGCTTTTATGTTTCAATTTGACGTTTGATCTAGCTTT
>BJCM01236475.1:0-19829 GCA_018326385.1 Flaveria bidentis
AAGAGAAATTAACCCTCGGAAGTTATTTTCATATCTTCCGAAGCAAAATTTCTCCAAGGATAATTTTCTTCTCGGAAGAGTTTTTAGTCTCGGAAGAAGCGATTGATTTCATATCAGATCTACTTTCGAAGCTTACACAACCTCTCCATTTAGAAAGCAATCCTTACGTTTGGAAGCAAAGCTTTAGCTTCGGAAGTAAGAATTGCCTTCTGAAGACAAATTTCCTTCGGAAATGTTTTATATTCGATAGAGAGATTTTACTGTGTAAGAGAAATCTCTTGGGCCCCACACTGTAAAAAGCAAAGATTTTGTTAATGATGTCGGATTATTAACTGAATTAAGCCTTACCACCACTGTCATTTCATCTACTAAAAGATCCCATCACCTTATCCTAACCCAATTACCGCCATTCCACCCTCTTTTAAATAATCCCGACTATTCACTTTCATCTTTTTACCTTAATTTTACTGCCCTAAAAGTTTCCTTCACTCTAACTTTACCCAAGCTCAAATTCATCCACATTCACCTTTCTCAAATGGCTATCAACCCTCAGCACAACCAAGTCGCACTTCTTGATTCTTCCAGAGATGCTGACTTCTCTGAAATCATCTCCTTTCTTTCCCAATCAACCTATTACACTGCTCTAACCGTTAACCCCACTGTTTATTCCAATCATATGACCGAATTCTAGGGATATGGTCAGATTGAAACCCTAAATGGGAATTGTGTAATTCGTTCGAGCATTTGTGGCCAAGAGTTGGTCATTACAGAACAAATCATCAGGGAGTATCTGGAGCTTCATGATGAGGGTGCACCCACAGAGTTCCCAAAAGCAGATTTAGACAGCACCTACATCCACATGGGATATGATGGAGACGTGAGCAGGTCGATTGTCTACAAATTCAACTTCTCCTACAACTGGAAGTTCCTCCTACACGTCGTACTTCACTGTCTGTCAAATAAATATAGGGGATGGGACCAAATCCCGTATGAACTAGGGTGCTTAGTTCATGGATTGGTGAGAGGCCTCCGCTTCAACTACTCAAGATTTGTGCTGACCAATCTTATTGGAAATGTCCAGAGGGAAACATTCTTTATGTATCCCAGATTTCTTCAGCACATCATCAACTGTGAGCTGGACCAGAGTCAGCTTGTCTGTGTAGCTGCTCTGACTGTCCCTCAAATGAGGCCTACCATCTTCAAAACTTTAAAAAAGGTGCCTACCAACTTCAATGGAAGGTACACTTCTCTACTGTATGACTGAGCAAATAGCTCCTGGTGACATCCTTGTTCACCCCACAGGTGATGAACCCACACCAGCAACTACCCCCATAATACCTACACTTCCTTCTCACCCCATCACTATCACATACAAGAGACGCCCCAAACGAACCCTTGTTCAATCTATTCTGATTGAACAAGCTCCTCATGTTCAATCCAAAAAGACTAGAGTGGAACAATGGGCTCCCACTCGGTCTGAGGTCTCACCATCCTTCTCATTTGACCTCAATTTGGGTTATGAGTCTCCTCAGTCTCAAACCCATGAGCCCGAAACCCAAGCCAACAGCCCTCAGGATGAGTATTTATACTCTTCTGAGCAGCCAACAAGGGACAATCCCACTAGAGGCTCAATGCCTGTAGACATTGACCAAGGTCCCGGGTCAGTAGGCATAACCTCCTTATCCTTCACTGACCTTCTCTTCAAAACTGATGAAGAGATAATGTCCCCCCATGGCAATGAAGTTGATCTACAACACCCTCTCCAAGATCAACAGAGCCTAGAGAGACCTTTTATCTCTAGCCCCTATCAGCAACCCATTACTGAGGTGAGTCCCACTGATGTGGAGGGGACTTATGCAGATTCAGCTGCCACTACAGAAGGTGCCTCAATGGACCTTATGGACAGTGGTAACATTTCTGAGACTAAATCTATGGCAACCATGCCTCTTGATGACTCTGAAAGAGACATCATTAAGCAGGGAAAACCAGGGTGCCAAGAAACCACATCTGGTGGTGAGGCTGAACATACTAGGTATGTTACCTCATCTTCTCGTGATTCTTCAAAAGAAGATGAGGGAAGCATGCAACTCCTCATACAAGACCTACTATCTAAAGTCTCAAACCTTGAATCCAAGGTTAGGATTTTAGAAGAAAGGTCTGCCACTCAGCAACTTGAGATTGACAATCTCAAGGCTCAACTAGCTGAGAAACAGATTGAGAGATCTGTTAGGCATGTACCTAGTTTGGTCTCCTTGACCTCTTCCTCCAGCTCATCTAGCTCTCAAGATGATGCTATCAAAAAGGGGGAGAGCGTTTAGAGACAAACATCTGTGGACCCACAGAGCCAAACTTCAACTTCAAAACTTCCGGCTCCCTTTACATCTTTGTCTGAGCCATCCCAAGTTGTACTTCAAGTCAGTACAGACTCTTTTCCAAGTTTCTGTTGAGATCCTCTCTTAATCAGCCAAGCCCTGATTCTACCATGATGTACTTTGGAGCAGATGAGCTTTAGAGGCTTAGTGCACCTTCTACCACTGTAGAAGAAGTTGGTCAACCTAAAGTCCAAATGGAACCTGAGATTCAATTCGAATGGGAAATGAGGACTGATGGCCCGCAACTAAAACAATTAGGACATAATCTGCACCTTCTCAAACTTCCGCAGCTGAAGTTAAAGCCTTGGAAGAACAACCTAAATCTTTCGAAGCTGAAATGGAAGCCGCAGAAGGACTGTTCTCACTGTCTGAGGATCTAATCATCACAGATGAAATTCTAGAACTAGCATCTGAGGTGAATAGTGAGGACTTTTTGGATCAACCTCTTGTTTAGACACGCTTTCTGCCTCTCTTACGATCAGAATCCAGTCTCCAAGAACCACCAAAGTCAAGCTCTTCAAAGGATAACGAAGGGAAGAAGAAAATGACTGCGAAAGAGCTTCAGGAAGAGGAGAAGATTGAAAAGCTAAAAAGAAAAGGAAGACTTCCAACTAGGAAGCTGTTAGCTGCCAGTACAAAAGCAGTTGCAGCCAACCAGGAGGCAGTCAACAACAAAAGGAGAAATGAGATCATTGACCAGCTCATTAAGCTTGGAGCTGCCAATGAAGAAACACTCCTGCTACCATTAGAGGAGTTGGTGGAACTGAAAAAGGCAACCAAGCTGCAGAAGGAAGCAACAAGCTTGGCCTTAGAGGAAGAAAAAGAAAAGGAACATAGGGAAGCTGGCATGCAGCTCAGGAGGGAAAGGATAGACTTCCTAACCTCCAGAGGTTTCTCTCTTCAAGAGCTGTCTCCACACAACAATGAAACGATCCTTTGGCTCTACAAGAAAGAGCAGGATCAAATGGAGAAAGAGAGAAAAAGAGCTGCAAAAGAAAAGTTGAAGGAGAAGAAAAAGAAGGAAGAAGAAGCAAGGGTCACTGCAACCAAGAAGATTGGTGAGAAAGCCTGGATGAAAGACTATCTTTGGGCTCATGGCTTCTCTGGAAGGTAGGTGGGTCCTATTTCTGAAAGGACACTCCAACGGATTGTTAGTAAAATCAAGGCTGACATTTGTTTGGGCAAAAGGAGAGAGATGTACAGAAGGGTATAGGGGATGACTTTCACACTAACCACTCAACCCTATCCTGAACCAATTCCCTCTTCAATCACCATCAAGACTGAACCTTCCACTCCTGAACCCACACCTTTACCCTCATCCACTTCCTTTCCTCAACCACCCAAACTACCCATCCTTCAACCCAAAACATTTACAAGAACCACTACACCTCATCCTATCCAAAAACCTTCCAAACCATCCCCTTAGCCTTCCAAACATCTCTCCCTCGAGGAGTTCAAGGCAATAAAGACAAAGCTTACCAACTGCACAACTTTGAGCGACATCTCTTATGAGGAAGACTCTGTCAACCTAACCTATGTTGATGGATCTTCACGTTCCCTCACAAGAGATCAATTTCTTGATCTGCCTAGAGGAACACTAGACCATGCTGCAAGACTTCCAGGCCTCAACTCAAACTCATTGAATGATGAAGAGAAAAGACTAAGAAGGAAGCCAATGACTTTGCTCGATACAAAGAAAGAGGACAAGATTCCTAGTCAGTCTCTTGTGCCTAGAAAAAAAATAATCCAGTGAAAGTTCAATGAAGCTACTCACAACTTTGTTATGGAAAGAGAGAATGGTGAAGTCAACAAGCTGAATGCCACCTCTCTGCTACACTCTAGCAGGTTTGATATTGCTGAGTTAGCAGAGAAACCATTCTCCAACCCTTCCAACTCTAAAACTGCTGCTCTCATCAGAAATTATCTCAGCAGTCTTCATCTTGCTGAGTTGACTACAAAAGCTAAGATTAAAGAAGAGTTGAAGTTGAGAAGAAAGAAAGACAAGGATAGATCTCCCACCAAGGGCACAACCTTTCTACAGATGGTAGAGGGTCCTGAATTGGAACCTATAGTTAGATGGGAATATGATTATAGCTCTCATCAACTACATCTTTTTAGAGGGCCACAACAAAGGGTACATATCATTCAGGGTGATAGACTAGAGTTCCTATCAACTAAAGATTTGTACAAACTTCTCAGCACCACATCAGGAAAGAACAAGGAAACTGACAAGTATTTACTTTCCTTGGTGCTAAAGGTTTTGAGGAGCAGAAACAAGTGAGGTTTTGGTAGCATCAGCCTAGGGGGAGTTTGTTGGATCAAGAAGAAGGCTAGTGCAACAAAAACCAAATCACTTAGACAAATTTTGGTGCTACTTACAAAGGCTTCCGAAGCCAAGTGTGGAACTTCCGAAGGAAGTAGAGTTCTTCTAAAGACAGAGTGAAAGATCAACTTCCGAAGACAAACTCTACATCCGAAGTCAAAGAACTTACTTCTGAAGATCAAGTCTAAGAAGAAGAAATCAGAAGACTACTTCCGAAGTATGAAGAAAAGAAGAAGTCCTCAAGCCTCAGAAGAAGTAGCCTCTTCCGAAGTATACGTGGCTTCGAAAGTACTTGTTCTTCCAAAGCCATTTAACCTTCGGAAGACACTGCTATGAACCAGTGGACATAAGTATGGTCTCTGACACTCCGCTGCAGACCTCTGATACTGCATGGTGTTTTCTCAAAGAGCCATGTAGTTAACCATACTTTATTCCACTGTTCATCTTTTATGATAGTACAAGTTACCAACTTTAGTTGGTGACAAAATGTAAGTTAGAGACATGTCCTGACTATCATATCTCAGATAAGACTATCTGAAATACCTTAAACTATAACTTTGTAGTATTTGCTTTAGTTATAGGATCCCAGCTGGTATCAAAGTATATCCGGATGTAGGTAGTATTATATATAGTTTCTCATTGTAACTCATAAGTAGATGCTTGTAAGAGTCTTATAACATTTGAGTTGAGAAGCAATATATGCAAGTACCTTGAAAATTACTTCTTGTGTTCTTTATTACTTATTATATTGTGATAAACTCTTAGAGACTCTGCCTTCATCCGAGTGCAGTTCAAGTGATTTTGAGAGAAAAACAAAGTGTTTAGTGACATAAACCAATCCTGTAAAGGCCAATATGCTTCATGAGGAAAAGGATAAAACTCAAATCACCACGTACCATAATAATTTATAATTGAGTAGCATTATTTATCAACATATTGTCAAGTATTCAACAAAAGTTTAGCATACATTTTTAGAACATGAGAACATAGATATTTAAATATAACACACTTACCACATGTGTAATTTTTTGGTTCCAAATTAACTAACCGCATATTTTTCACCTTATGAGATATCACCTCAAATATCCCTTTTTGTCGGTTAAAAGTTCTCAATGAAGACTTGTAGTGCCTCTTGAAACTTTGGGAAAATAATATAAGATTCTTTCTAATCCCCGAATACTTGTTTAATTGCCTTTTGTTTTCCTACCCAAACCTTCTTGTATGAAGATATATAGCCTAACTTATCAATTACTTTAGCTCTCGAAGCAGTTATACTAATAGAAAGTTGATCTTTTATAAGATGTTAAATTTTTTGAGCAATCAAGCTTGCATCCAGGTTTGGATGGTCTTCAGTAATGTGATTATGCAAACACATATGAGGACTAGTATACTTTGTGATTTCAAAAGATCCACTTCACTTACTCTTACTTGCACGAAGTTTCCATTTAGAACCTTGTTTATATAGCTTACATCTTATAGACCAAATAATTGGTCGTGATTTAACAACCAAGAAATATTTATGTGTCTTAATACGGTAGAGCTTGACATTTTAATTACACATGAGTTAGAAGCAAAACATTCGCACATCTTCTATTATTTCTACGATCTGACATTCTAATTATCACAATTCAAACTTTTTCGTTAAAACAACTAATGCATGTTTATATATATCGTTAAATATATAATCTTATATCAAATCAAATAGTTGACACGTTATACGAGAAATAATACGTCATGTCAAATAATTATAAAAAACGAAGAAACAGGAAAAACAAGGAATAATTAATTCAAATAATAATAATCAAAAACCCTTTACGACCCGTTAGACATTTTCCAAGCTATAAAATAATATATTCACGGGCCGTAAGGGTGTTCACGGATCCTCATTTACGGGCCTTGAGGTAATTAACAGTCGTGAGTACCTAATCTGATATTTAACTTTTTGCAGGCCCTTAAGGAGCTTCACGAGTCGTAAAAAAAGTCAAAGAGTGTCTGCATAACACCTAACATGGTGTTTGTATATCGGGCCCCTTTTTAAATGGTTCACTTATGTTAATAAAATAATGAGTATGTAAATGTTACGAGTGGATAAAAAATGATAGAATTTGAAAATGTGGCTAAGACTAAAATACAATTGTTCAATCATTTAACGTTTTAACTATTTACCATCATGTTGCCGAAATTTTCAAGTCCTTGTTTATGTTTGTGTATATATATGTGTGTGTTTATTCAAATACCTAATTATTTATAAAATCTAAGAAAAAGTTCAAATAAAAAGTCTTCTAAAACTAAAACGTGTAAGAAGTAATCTCAAACATCCATATACTTAATAAACGGTTGAAATTAAATTATAGGAAAAAGTTTGTTAGATCGGTATTTTAGACATACGCATTTATCTTGACTTTTTGCAAGTTCCCGCATTTTTTAATCATTTATAACTTTTATGTATGATATTATTTTTTAATAAAATTTACACCATAAAAACAAGTGGTATTTTATCTTTAAAATGAGTACAATATTATAATATAATATGATAAAAAAATATGTTATTAAGCTCGTATAACGTCATTGTGTCTTTAGTGTAGTTCATTGTGTTTTTTTGTTAGTTATTACGTTAATATTGTGTTTTTCTAAAATGATAACTTTTAAAAAATATAATAATGAAATAACATTGTTATATATCTCTATACATAATAATAAATCAACAACTAACTAATTTAATACATTAAAAATAATGACAAAGTAACATAATGTCTCATTGTGTCTTTTCATCATCATTGTTTTATTTTGAACACTATGAATTTTAAAAATACATTGGTAAAATAACATCATTTTGTACTTCCTATGGTAAAACACAATGATAGATAACAAGTTTATGTAATATAAATAACATATTATCTTATATTTAACACTATAAGTTTTAAAAGATACATTGGTGAAAGTATGTCATTGTGTAGTTCTAATTGTAAAACACAATAATAAGTAACAAATTTATAATATATAAAAAACATTGACAAAAGATATTATAAAATGATCTAAAATATAAAACATAAATGATTAATACACAAATAACAACTCTCTCACAGTCACGGCTCATTACGACCTTCACGCTCATTACTCGTTTTGTAATTAATATTATAACCGTTGAACATTCACGGGCCATGAAGAAGCTCATGGTCATTAGAATTTAAAATTCTAACCATAGCCATTGTGCTTAATAGCCCGTAAAGGTTGTCACGCTCGTAAGCATTAAAAATTCAAAACTAGTTGTTGGTCTTAATGGGGCGTAAGAGGTTTTACAGCCCGTGAAAGGTTAAAAAAATAAAAAAAATAATTTATTTTTGTTCTATAAATACTAACAAATTTACACACCAAAAATGCACTCAAACAATATTATTTTGATAAGTTCTACATCAAGTTCACAATCTGGTACTCCATAACACCCAAATCCTTCGACGAACGAAGAAGATGTCACTTTACTAAGATCATGTTTGGAAATTTCGGGTATAATTTTTGGGGAGTGTTAAATTTATTGGAACCAAATATCAACGCGTTTTCATTAAATTCTAGAAGTGATTAATATCGACCACTCTAGAACTTAGGAGCAAATTGTTTGATTTGAGAAGAAAGATCTCGACATGTCATTCAATATACGATAACATTTACAACAACCGGAACACTCTATTGAATGATTCAGACATTATGGCAAGGGCTCAAGAACAATATCGACGAAGACTTGGAACATCTTTTAATCATGTTGTTGTTTGGAACTTTTTTGAAAACCAACAAGATTAAAGATTATATTTCCAGCTAGTTTTATGTTATTGTTATTAGATTGTACGAATAATATTATTAACTATCAAATAAAAATATTAAATAATTACATTGTTCATCTTGAATACAGTTTATCTGCCATAAATTATCGGAATCCAAGACAAACATTCTATAAATTATTTTGTTGCCACTTTAAAAATCTGTTTTGAATCAGTCTATGTAATAACATACCAATAACAAATCTTGAATCTCGCCAATATGACTTCCGTTAGAAGGTCACATTGTTTACCAGACAAACAATTCTTCAATTTCTTCTTGTCGAGAGTGCTGCCAATAATGCATACGTACAAAAAAATAAAGGAAATACGATTCAAATTACACAATAATCATCCAAACATTATGATAAATGCACCACAAATCATCACACGTATTTGGACGGTATTCATATGGAAAGAATATATGAGTTTGTAGTGACTCCATAAAAATCTTAAAAATATACCAATTTTATCATTATCAGTGATCGGTACGTAGACCTATAACAAATTAAATCATAATTATACTTTCTTTCTAATTAAAATTGGATCACAATTATGACACGAAAACAATATTACCGTATCAACTTCCCATAGCGTAGGAAATAGATCGCTACTCCCGTCTACATATTCATTACCGTCAATGGATCCCATGTATATTAAGTTAAACCACTTAAATAGAAGAATCATGCAACGATCACTAACCAGTAACTTTTGGATCAGTAACCAGTAACTCTTATGTTCTACGTATTTCTTCAAATCGCCATATCATTAGTTTAGTTGTACATGCCCAAATATGCTATAAAATAACAATAAAAGATAGATTCCTATTATTAATTTTTTTTTGACAATTACTCATTTAAAATCTTACGTGTGAACATAAAGCTACGTTTCTAAGTAGCCCTCACCAAAATTGTCAGTTGAGATCCATAACACTCATGTAATACACCCTACGTAAATAAGCATCTTTGCTACGTAAAACTACAAAATATTCCAAGACCAATTTTTTTTATTTTGCCAATTATAGTTATCAATTGATTTCAAAATACTTTCAACAATTACACGTGACTTAAAAGCAAATTCACTCGCATGCCATCTATTATTTTTGTGATTTGACATTTTAATTATCTCGATTCAAATTGTTTCATTAAGACAACCAACATATGTTCCTATATATATCGTTAAATATAGAATCTTATATCGAATCAATAATGGATACACGTTTACGAGAAATAATACGTCACATCAAATAATTATAAAAATGAAGAAACAGAAAAACTAAGGAATAATTAATTCAAATAATAATATTCAAAAACCCTTTACGACACGTTAGACGTTTAACAAGTCGTGAAATAATATATTCATGGGTTGTAAGGGTGTTCACGGGTCCTCATTTACAGGCCGTGAGACATTTACGGTCGTGAGTGTCTGAATCTGATATTTAATTTTTTGCAGGCCCCTTACGGCCATAAGAGGCTTCACGAGCCATAAATAAAGTCAAAGGTTGTCCGCATAACACTTGACATGGTGTTTGTATGTTGGGCCCCTTTAAAAATGATTCACTTATTTTAATAAATAATAAGTATGTAAATGTTACAGAGTGTTTAAAAAAATGATAGAACTTGAAAACATGGGTGAGACTAAAATACCATTGTTCAATCATTTAATATTTTAACTATTTACCATTATCCTGTCGAAATTTCCAAGTCCTTGTATATGTTTGTGTGTATATATATATATGTGTGTATTCAAATACCTAACTATTTATAAAATCTAAGAAAATGTTCAAATACAAAGTCTTCTAAAACTAAAACATGTAAAAAGTAATCTCAAATATTCATATACTTAATCAATGGTTGAGATTAAATTGTAAAATAAAGTTTGTTAGATGGGTATTTTTAAGATATACACTTATATTGACTTTTTGCAAGTTCCCATATTTTTAAACGTTCATAAGTTTTATATATGACATTATTTTTTAATAAAAATTACACCATAAAAATGAGCGTTGTTTTATCTTTAAACTTATACAATATTATTATATAAAAATATGAAAAAAATTACGTTATTAAGCTCATATCACGTCATTATGTTTTTAGTGCAGTTCATTGTATTTTTTTTATAGTTATTGTGTTACTATTGTGTTTTTCTAAAATAATAAATTTTAAAATATATAATAATGAAATAACATTATTATGTATCTCTATACATAATAATAAATTAACAACTAATTAATTTAATACATTAAAATCAATGATAAAATAACATAATATTTCATTGCGCTTTTTGATTGTTATTGTGTTATCTTGAACACTATAAGTTATGAAAATTACATTGGTAAAATAACATCATTTTTTACGTCTTAAAGTAAAACACAATAATAGATAACAAGTTTATATAATATATTAAAAGTAAAAAATAATACATTGTCTTATTTTTAACATTATAAGTTTTAAAAAATATATTGGTGAAAGTATGTCATTATGTAGTTCTAATTGTAAAACATAATATTAAATAACAAGTTTATAATATATAAAGCATTGATAAAAATATTACAAAAGGATCTAAAACATAAAACACAAAAGATTAATACACATAACAAATTAATTAAAATATATGACACATTGAACGTATAAAACAACATGAATTAATGCATTGACACAATAACTAAAATACCCAGCATTTTAAAACAATAAAAAAACACATATCATGCCCACAATCTTTATTAAATTAAAAATAATTTTAATATAACCCTACCCTAAAATCTATACTATTGTTTCTAAGTGTTCGAGTCACTACACGTTTAATCTATATGTTAAAATCCAACTTTGGCGTGAACAAATTTGTTGTATTTACAGTTCCACGAATTCAAACTAGATTGATTATCTAGATATTAAAAAAATATATATAGAAAAATAGGATTTTTCAGCTTTTTTATTTCTTTTTAATTTCAAAAGAAAATTATACAAATGGTTGATGTGGTTTGGAATTATTACATGCTTAATCCCCACGTTGTTAAAAACCTTCAACCCTTAACAAAGAGGGACTAAACTTACAATCACAAGCTTAAGCTAAAATTATAATTTTTAAAATTCAAAACTAAATTATAATATGATGAACCATTTATGTGATTCTCTCCTACTAAAAACTTAGTCTAATTTCAATTATTCTGTTAAATTTCGATTTTTTAATAACAATTCACGTGTGAGAGATGACGGTAGCAAATGCATAACACGTAACAGATGGATCATTTGTATAATTTTCTCTACTAAAAACTTAGAGGCTGATTGACAATTTTTGAATGATTAAGTGTTGAATCAATAAGATGTCTGAATCATTAAGTGTTGAATATTAAGGTTTTGAACCAATAAGAACTAGTATATCGTTTAACCATTGAAAGACAAAAATCTGATCAATTCATATAAATTGTTTTAACCATTCAGCGTTAATAGAATACTTAACCATTCAGAGACAAATTTTGAACCATTCAGATTTTAGCTTAATAAATAAATAGTCTAAACTATTAAATATTAAATCATTCAAACATATAATTTATTAAAAGACTGATTAAGATGCTATCAAATATCTCATTCGTCTAATTTCAAACTATTTTGATAGATTTCAATTTAATTAATAAAGAAATTCACATGTGGCAAAGGACGGTGGCAGATGCATAACACGTCAGCTCTCTAACCCCTCATATACATATACATATACATATGACATATATATATACATATACATATGACATATATATATACATATACATATGACATATATATATATACATATACATATGACATATATATATACATATATATATCTTCTTTCTGAATGCAATTCTTAACAAACACTTCTCTCTCTTTCTCCACCAGATCCTGCTCCATTTCTTGCATGCAATCACCGATTTCACCTCAACTCAATCTCAATCCCTTACAATCATAATTCATAATTCATCACATATCATCATCATCATCATCCTCCAATTCAATTACTTTTTATAGGAAAACAAACTGGTGTAATTGATTAATCTACCTAGGGTTTGAGTCGACCGTGTTTGTTGCCAAGGAACACCAGATCGGAATCGGAAAACAACGATGGATTCGAGCAGGAGAGCGGTGGAATCGTACTGGAGGTCCGTGATGATCGATGCCGCCACTTCTGACGAAGATAAAGTCACCCCTGTTTACAAATTGGAGGAGATTTGCGAGCTTCTACGTTCTTCTCCCCTCTCCATCGTCAAAGAAGTTTCCGACTTTATATTCAAACGTCTCCAGCACAAGTCCCCCATTGTTAAGCAAAAGGTATTCACTATTCACTATTCACTATTCTGATTGCTAATTGATTCCTTTCTGATTTCTGTGAAATTCAAAACTCTGGATCGAAACACTTAGTTTACTTCTCATCGGTGCTTACCTATCAATTATAATGTGGATCTCATTAAGTCCTAATTCTGAAGTCAATCCATAGAATTTATGCCCCTAGCCTTATAAAAACACAAACATAGTTTTGATTAATTCCAACAATCAAATCCTTTCCTTCTTTTTGAAAAATAACCTTCACTGTGTCCCAGAATTAGAGTCCACAAATCCCAAATGTCTTTCATAATTGCAATTTGCAAATACGAGAAAGTGGACTATAGTTGCTAGCAATTGTTCGAACTTTTTAATCTGTAAATATGATGACATTGATCGTGTAACTAGATTACAGGGTTTAATTAGTGTAACTATGATGAATAAACTGATTTGGATGAGATACGGAGAACACAACCTAGTTGTACTTTCTACTGCTAAATATTTGTGATTTGTATTATAGGCTTTAAGAGTGATTAAGTATGCTGTGGGCAAGTCTGGTGTGGAATTTAGGAGGGAAATGCAAAGGAACTCGGTGGCTGTTCGACAACTAATCCACCATAAAGGACAACCAGATCCATTGAAGGGTGATGCACTTAATAAGTCTGTTAGGGAAACTGCGCAGGAAGCTTTAACTGCTATATTTGCTGGAGAAGACAACAGTAAACCGCCACCAACGGAAGGACTTGCAAGGCGGATAGAAGGGTTTGGTAATACCAACTATACCATGCCGCCATCTGATGATAAGAAGTCGTTTCTCAGTGAAGTGGTTGGCATAGGAAGTGCAACAATTAAGCTAGGTTTGAATAGCATTGCACAAGCTCAAACCCCTAAAAGTGACACAGGAACTTACAGGAGCCCGAATTTGCGGAGATCATTGACTAATGAAAGTAGTTACAATGACAACAATTGGTCATCAACAAATGCTTCTGGATCAAGGAGTCAAGATCATAAAGTAAGTCAAACATATAATGAAAATGGGAGTGCTAGCTCAAGTTATTCACATGAAAAGAGCCGTGAAGAGAGGTTATTGGAGACCATTGTAACACCTGGTGGTGTTCGTCTTCAACCAACTCGTGATGCCATTCAGGCATTTCTATCGGAGGCCACAAAATTGAATGCATTAGCTTTAAGTCGTGCATTAGAAGCCAAGCTCCAATCACACATGTGGCAGGTATACATACTCTTGAACCTATTATACAAGTTTCTGATATCTTGTCTGTTCATAAAGTTTAGCATGGCAAGCATCATTACTTTTAATATCTTTCTTACAAGTAATAGTGCACGTCTTCTTGAATAAATTAATCCTTTCCCTGTTCCATTGATATTTGGTTGGTTTGTTTTCATCATTTACAGCAGTAGAATTTAATGCTTCCCTTTAAAACCCTTTCTCACCCCATGTCGTCGTTTTATTTAACTTCTTTCAGGTCCGTGTGAAAGCCATGTGTGTGCTTGAGGCACTCTTGAGGAAGAAAGACGATGAACAATTTTCTACAGTAACCTCTTACTTTACTGAGAATATAGATGTAGTGGTAAACTGCTCTGAGTCTCCCCAAGCCTCTTTGAGGGAGAAGGCAAATAAGGTATGCTAAGCAGTTTCAATTAACGAATTTTTGGATGTTTTGGAATCATATCTATGCAGCTTGCTCATGCTGGCCTTATGAATGTGTGGGCAAAGCCCATATGAAAGGCTAAATTTTTTTTGATGATTTATTTCCACTTCATACTTCGTGGAAATCAGAGAGCAGGAAAGAGCAATTTGTTTGTGTCTGTACCAATAAAATTATATTCATGCAACAATATGTTATGGACCATAACCAAATCATTGTGTGGATCGCATGCTATCCCTACATGTAACCAGTTGGCCATATTAACATATATGCACCATCGTGAGAAGAGTTAGATGTATAGGTCAACTTTTAGCGTTTAGTTTCTTACATCTATTTTATTGTGTAGACAGTTTTCATATTGTTCATTAAAGACTTGCATGTTGAGAATCTTTCTTTAAGGAGGCTCAAATTGATTGTGTCAAAGCTGTCCTTTAAAGTACACATAGTTTTGTTGCTTTTAACTTTATATTTATCCTTTTTAATCTTGTTTTAGTTTTCTAAGTTAAAGAAAGTAAGAAACATATGTGAAAACCATCTTCCCTGGATTAAACTTTTCCAAATTAATCGTTAAAGTTATGTTAAGATATGTTGCTGTAGTAAAAGAATTAGCATAACTTATTTTTCTCTTCCTGCATTTAGTTCAGAAAATAACATACTTTCGTGGAGTGTTTGTTCTTGTAAATTTAATTCCCACACATAGACACCTAAGATCAAGCATTTACTTTGATGTTCAGGTCTTAAGCCTTCTTTATGGGGAACAAAGTGGCAGTAAGATTAGTCAGCTAGACCAAAATTTAAAGATCGAGAAAACTGTCGTTCAGATGCCAGATTTAATTGACACCAACGATCCAAATGATAACGAGAATCTTATCACAACACAGACAGATGAAAACATTGCATCTCTCTTAACATCAACCACTTCTCTGAATCATGATTTCTTTATGGATGGTTCAACCAACAATGTGCACGAGGAAAATAAAAATAATGGTGACCCCTTTGCTGATGTGGCATTTCATGACCAGAACAGTAAAGAAGAACATGAAACAGCTGATATTTTTTCAGGAATGGCTACACAGACACCAGCTGGTGGAAGTGGGCCTGAGCTATTTGATATTTTCGGTTCTAAATCTGAAACCCCTCAGGGCCAAGGAACTTTGGAAACTGGTCTTAATGACTTAATGGCTGGTTTGTCTGTAGATGGGAATGAATCCTTACAAAAGCAGAATGGAAACTCTCAAATGATATTTTCAGATTCTGTAACGACTTCAAATCATCAATCAAATGATGTTATAAATAACATATTGAAATCTCAAGCACCTGGGAATGGAATAGGTGTTAATCCGATGTTCCCTATGGATCCTATGGTATATAATGCTTTATCTTCAGGATTTATGTTTAATCCTGCAACATTTGCATCTCAACAAATAAATTATGGTGCCATGAGCAGCATTTTAGCTCAGCAGCAGTTTTTATCAACAATGAGTAACATGCAACCGATGGGGAACCTGCAATCCCATAATATGGGTGCAAGCAATGCTTCTGTTACTCAAGTTGGGGTTTATAATAGTTCGGCTCTTCCAGATATTTTTAACCCAACCATTGCAACTCAACCACCTAGTTCAACAATGAACAACTCAAAGAAAGAAGATACTAGAGCGTTTGATTTCATATCGGTAAGTTATTGATCTCTCTTTAAGTTTTGTGTACGCTTGAAAATTTTATCTGCTACAACCCTTCGCTACAATTGTGGCATCCTATTCATTAACAATTACCATGACATTCCCTCATTCTATATCATGCATCCTCAATTTTTTATCCCCCCATCCCCTGAAAATTATTTTACTGCTAGGATTTTACTTGCTGAAGAATGGCTTGATGATTGGTTACTTGATCTGCATTTGTTATCATGTACCTAATATGTAGTCTCTTTATTGCTTAGTATTGCAGTTTTACTGATGGGAGTAATCTTAGGTTCCCTAATTCCCACTTATCATCTCTTTTGGCTGACACGACACCAGTTTCTAAGCTTTGAAAATGATGGAATAATGAAGCATTGATAGGATACAATTTGTCATTGTGGGAAATCTAGGTTGCTATTACTCAGAATGATGATTATCAGGGTGATTGATGATTCATTGAGTTTGTAGAAACTAAAATGTAAACAAGGAGTTTATCCAATATAGAGAGCAAACGGTGGACAGAGCAGGGTTATCAGAAGAGTTTCTAGACCTGAGACCATCCTACACCTATAGATTAAAGTGATCCACTCTAAGTATGATCCAATCTAGAAGATTTAGAACTTGATCGGAGCGAGACCTGATCCCATTTAGGGTTACATTTGTACTCTGCAAAGCTTTCCTCCAAAGTTTTAGCTGTTCGTAGGAATAGGTAGGTTTGACCATAACTCTATATGATACAATGAATGATATTTTATATGGTCTGAAATGAACTCTGGCTGAATATCTGTCTCAGCTTGAAATTATGAGTTATGTGAAAACTTTGAGAAATTAGAAGTATTATGTTATATTGATTAATGATTAAAAGAAGTGAACATAGACATTGGAATAGAATCCCAAAACCTATGTAATTCCTTGGTGGGAATTTATCCCAAACAGGTATTAACCTAGAGACAGACTCAAAAACAGATGGTAAAACGCAAGGAACAGATTGTAGGGTTGAACCCAGTGTCATTCTTTGGCAATTTCTAAAACTGTAACTTATAGAATCAAAGAAGAAAGGGCGATTGACTCTTTGATTGTTAAAAGAAAATGGAATGAGTTGCAAGATGGACAGGTTGGAGTATTAGGTCAAAACAAATACAGGTCATCTTATATGGTTTGGTTGGCCCGTTGGCGCTTCTTTGTCCATTTTTATAGAAGTTCAATTTGTTAATATGATTACAATAACATTAATATTACAATAATAATCTGAATATCAAACAGTAACTATTGTATGTTCAACCTGTTTGACCGTTCCCATGATACATTGATACAACACATTTTACTTCTCTTATGTTATCTTTCAATTGTTTCTATACGGCAGGGATGACGATGTATTATTTAATAGTAAGGTTTTTGTTGGGTTTTGCAGGATCATCTTGCGGCAGTTCGTGATCCGAGGAGGGTTAACTGAAGATGGTCTGATTCTTTTTGTTTTGTGAATGAAGAATAAAGTTGGAATTGAACTCCCATCTTGTGGTAGAAGCAAAACATTGCTCATGCTGAAAAAGGTAGACGTATGTTACAGTTATATATATGCAAGTGTGTATTGTCATGCGTTGCTAGATTTAGTACAAGAACAAGGCCCCTGTGAATGTTTTTGTTTCGAGGATTTGTGTCTGAATGCTTCGTTCCGGCTCAATATTGTTATGATAATAATCCACATCCTAGATATGTAAAATATTTTGAACTTGCAACCATATGAAATAGAACACAAATAAGTTGAAATGTACTCATTGTTTGGGTCCTTTTTATGTGTACGTTCAAACAATTGAGTTAAAGTAAGTAACTCTTTGTTTGGGTCCTCATTTTTCAGCATTCATAATAACATAAACATCAACCAAAAAAATATTATTTTATGAGTTAATAGAAAAATAAGAAAAACACAAGCAAACAAACACATATTACCATCTCATCATGAATCCTAGCAAAACTTTTTGGACCGGCCGTGTGCATATTTTTTTGGGACAAACGTATATCCTTGGCCCGCAAACAACGCTTCTACACACACATTAATGAATACAACTTAGTTTACATCCCAAGAATACCTGTAAATTATTCATAATAGTAATAAAAAATTGTCTAAAATATTACCGCCACATTTGTATCATTCCATAAGTTCAACAATTGTAAAAAATTATCTTGTGGAATGCTTTTAGGTCGGTTCTTTCATCTTGTTCTGTTGTCCTTATACTGATAGAAGTGTTTTTTCTTAAAACTATATTTGTGTACATTATAGGAATGTCCAATGGTACTTAGAACCCAAGTTTTAGCAGCATGGAACACATCGTATTTTTCTTTAAAAATAGAAGTTAGTAAAAAAATATAAAAATCATAGAATATAAAAGAATTAAACTATATAAAACCTTACCAAGACATACTCCCATATTTTATCTTTACGTGGCACCTTATGCCATGAATTATGGATCAATGGTGCACAACTGTGATTACGAGCTATTGTACCAAAAAAATCGAGAGAATTTTCCTACTACATCCTTCTCTATTGGTCCAAAAGGTTGTTCAAATTCTACATATAATGACCTCACGTTCATTGACTTTTCGTGTGTGCACATCATGCATCATTATTGGTCCCCTTTTCTTCAGTTTAGAAATTTATGTTTACAAATAGGCATCAAATTAGATTAGTAAAGAGTAATAAGCAAAAACATGATCAAGTAGTTAAACTGAACATATTTATTTTCCTAATATGGGGCCTTCTAATGGTTCTAGAGCTAGTACATCATCCTCATCTCCTAAATCATCATTGCTATCATCCCCATGTATGTCATTTTCATAATTTGCAATGATTATGTGGTTCATGTCTTCATGCTCATCATCTTGTCATTAGTAAATACACACCATCAATAAACAACAATTATAGAAAAATATAATAACAACAAACAATGAACTTGTTAAATCATTGAATATAAGTACCTTGAGATCTCATAATATCATCTTCATTCTTATTATCTTTTGAACTATCTAGTTCCCTATCGACTTCATTAATATCTAGAAGCATTGAAGACTCGATTAATATAAAAGTTTTATGAGTGACTTTATTATTTCTCTTCATTAGAAAAAACTTTAAGATCGGAAAGTACCTGGAAATATCTCATGATCCTCATCATTATCCTCGTCAAGAAGCAACAATTGTCTCTTTGCTCCATGTGTAATACAATTAGGTTTTGTCATATTTTGTTTAGATGACACTATTAGGTCTAGGATCAATAGATCTAGTCTATTTTGTATAGGCTTAAAACTTGAATTAATATCTGTAATGAATGTTTGTTATTCATTATTGTAGAGAATGTATGAATAGGCTGATGCAACCCAAACATCCAAAATCTATCCTGCATGCTGCACAAGTGCATTGAAGAAGAATGCTTAGGAAGTTTCACACATACAACAAAAATATTCTAAGTGTGAAATCTTCCGAAGCCAAGACCAATATCTTCCGAAGCCAAAGATGAAGTCTTCTGAAGCTTCAGAGACAAAGTCTTCTAAAGCCTCAACTCATGAAGATAGATTTCTTCCGAAGACTTTTAACACATGCTTTATCTGATGTACTGTTCCATAAAACTGGACACCTTTCCGCTGCATCTCTATAAAGTCACCAACTTACATGAGTTGGTGAAAAGGTCCATGCTT
>BJCM01236482.1:0-20402 GCA_018326385.1 Flaveria bidentis
ACTGAAGAGTCAGTTAGAAGATGTCTACGGTTTGGTGATGATGCAAATACTCCTTTGGAACTGAATGATGAAGACATAACCACATTTTTTGCTGAAATTGGTTATGAAGGAGGATATGAAGCTAAGCAGATTGTTAAAGGATTGGTGGATCTACCATGGAGATTCCTTATTCATATGTTTTAACACTACTTGTCAAACTGAATGATGAAGACATCATCAGCTATCTGTGCTCTCTGCACCAACAGGCCATTTAATATGTCTGCATATGTTTTCAATGGCCTGGTTTCAAACATTAGAGAAGGGAAAACATACAAGTTTCTGATGTATCCAAGATTCATCCAGTGCCTGATCAATGAATCATTCCCTGACATTACAAGTGAAGGACTAGTGCTTAACATTCCTCACTATGATGCAAGATCATACAAGTATATAAAGAAGAAAGACCCTAGAAACTTTTATAGTAGGGCTCACTCTCCTCTTCTGACTTGGATGTTGCAACAGATAGATCAAGAAGCACAACCATCTCCACAACCATCACCACAACCTGCTGCTCAACCATCACCAATACCATCACCTTAACCTGCTGCTCAACCATCACCAATACCATCACCAATACCATCACCAATACCATCACCAATACCACCACCACAACCAAAACCACAACCATCACCAATACTATCACCACAATCACCACCACAATCACCACCATAATCAACTCCACAACCAACTCCACAACCAACTCCACAACCAACTCTACAACCATCACGACAACAATCTCCTCATCCAACACCACCATCTCATCAATCACCAATACAATCACCTCAACCCTCACCTATATCACCTTATCATCACTCTCCAATATCACCACCACAACAATCACCTATTTCCCCTTTTCAACCTGTGCCATCACAAGATTACCCTACTGAAATAGGAGGATCAACCAGTGCTTCTCAAGATTCCAAATCATCTTCTGATGAGGAGGATTATCACACTAAAATGCCTGCACAAACAGCAATTTCTGAGCATGCTCTCTTAGAGAGTTTTGCTGATTCAAGTGTTAACAAACCAGATGAGAAGGATGAATTGATTACTGAATTGATGCAAAAGATTGAAAGAATGGAGAGAATTCTAAACAGAAGGGCTAGAATCATAGATGATAGAATTCTAGAACTAGATGAGAAGGAACAGGAGCTGAAAGATCTTAAAGAAAAACACAAAGCTGAAATGAAGGAGAAAGAAAAGGAAGTTGAAACTTTGAATGCTTCACTTAAACATTCAAGAGAAGAAGTCAGTGGACATATTGACACTCTTGAAATTCAAACAACAGCAATGGAAGAACAAGAAAATATCATAGAAGAACAAGCTGATATCATCTCAAAACTTGAAAAAGAAATTGATAGCAAGAACAAAAGGATATCTGAGCTTGAGATAATAATTAAGATTCAAAGAAATGAAGTGGATAATGATGATGAGAAAGAAGAACAAGAAAAGGCTGATATTGATGACAACAAGTCAGCTGATGAAAATGAGGAACAAGTGGGTAATACAAGTCAGACAGAGCATGAGGAACATAGTCTAGAAATGGTGATTTATTCTGGAAAAACCTCTGCTGATCACACTAAAAAAGATGAGTTTGAGGAACTTTTCAGCACACTAGACAGCTTCACTGATGAAGAATTCAGTGTTGATAGTGATTTATGGGAGTTTTTAAACAACCAAAAGACTGATTCTGATCCCATTGTATTCATTCCAAAATCTCCAGTACCTTTGGAAAAAGAGCTGAACATGCAAATTGTTCCTGCAGTGTCTCTAACTGAAGAGCAAAAAGAAAGGATAAGAGAAATGGTTGAACAAGAAAGAAGAAAGAGAAAAAGAAAAGCAAGAAATGAATGTGGATGAACAAGTACAAACAACACCCAAGAAAATGCCTGAAGTGATAGGAAAGGATGAAGCTTCAAGCCCTCAACTTCAAACTTACTCACGAAAAAGGAAATACTTAGCTGAAAAGGCTAAGGGTAAGAGACCAATAGTTGAAGAAGAACCAGTTAAGAAACAAAAATATGACCCCAGAAGTCTAGCAGCAATTGCTGAATTTTTGGAAGAACATGAGCAAGCAGAAGCTCAATTGAAGAAATTGGCTGGTGCAGTTGATTTAGAAGAAGGTGAGATTGCTGGTGGATATGAAGCTGAAAAGGATGTTCTTATGGACAATCCCATGAAAGCAGAACAGGCAGTGGAAGACATGGTATCCAAAGCACAAACTGATGACTTGATGATTAAAGCCATGTTTCTGATCAATCAAGGGTATGATCCTGATGAAGTTTTTGGAATGACTTATGAAGGCATGAAGGAGGAGGAAGAGAAAGTAAAAAGGTTGCTTGATCCAACAATTGAAACAGAGTATAAAAAGGCAATCTTCAAAGATACTCTTGTGCTTAAAGGTTCTTCTATGAAGAAAACATCTGGGTATGACAGACCATTGCCAAGACAGACTCCTCTACCCAAGCTATCATCAATGAAGATATCATCTCCAATTCATGAGCCATTATTTCCTGATCCTTATAGTATGACTGATAAGGAAATGAAGGATTACCTCACAAATCAAGGCTTCACCAAAAGAAAGTTGGCAAATATGAAGACAAATTCTCTAAGAGCTGCTACTCTCAAGATGATAAGTGAGAAGAAAGAAAAGCTAAAGCAGTTAGAAGAAGAGGTGCTCAACAAGAAGCCAAGATCAAGAGTGTCTGCACATGACATGAGTCTTACTCACAAAGATCAAGATTATCTTGCACCTGTCATTCATAGATATCCAGAGTGGTTTGCTGAACCCTCTCAACTGAAGCTTCAAGAAGGGTTGACCACTGCTAAGATGATCAGAGGAATATCTCCTCCAAAAGGCAAAACAGATCAAAAAATTATTGCCTGGAAGTATGATAGTGCTTGGAACATGTTTATGATCAAAAGGATCTCTGGCTTGGTGTAATTCTTTACTGAATACTCTGCTTTAGTAAATGCACTTGAGATTCATGACTTGAAGGAACTGGCCAACCTGGAGCTGATCAACCACAATGCCATGTTCAGAGGCTATGAGTTTGAAGGAATACTGAAAATGTTTAAGAGAACAAACAGCTTCAACACTTTGAAAGCTACATGCATGATGAAAGACAAAACATTCAAGAATCCTTTGGAAAAGAAACAAACAAAACCAACTGAAGAAGTGGTATTCCCTGAACTTAGAGTCAAACCTACTGAAGCCTTGAAAAGAAAAATGGTAGCTAGTACACATTCCTCAATTCCAATTTCAAATGTGTTATATGATGAGGAGACATATGAGTTAGTGATTGAGAGGAAATGGGGAGGCAAAGAAGGTGTTGAGATCAAATTATTCAGTGGTTATGAAGTGAGATTACTGGTCAATCATACATTCAATACATCTATACAAGACACTTCAGAGAGATATCAAACAAGTTGGGTGAAGAAGATCTACATTTCTTTCTGAAGTGTATCAAACTACTGAAGATGGCCTATGATCAGATTAGTGCAAAAAGAGAGAAAAGAAAGAAGAAGAAGACACCTCTCCAATTGGGCAACATTGTCAAGCTTGAAGTTGATATAGATGGTTCCTTACTGATTCACAGAGATGGACTTTTAACAGTTTCTCTTTGGGAACCTATTTCTTTGAAGAAGCTACCACTTGAAGCAATCCATGATATGAGCAGAACGAAGATTCATGTACTGAGCAAGGATTAGATGTCAGAGGCTCAAGATTTTGTCAACATGATCAAAGCTATTCTGGATCCAAGACAAGTTGCACCTTTTGTATCATTAAAAGACCCAGCTGAATCATCACAACATCAATCACCTCCCAAACATTGAGGAAAACTAGGTTGTATAATCCTTAGGGGGAGTATTGTTGCACCCTGAAAGGATCATACATGCCAACATAATGGGTGAATTGATGATTGCTCAGCTGGAATCCCACAAGTCCAAGAAGAAATGCGGATGAAAATCTGCTAAGGAAAATAACAAGTGTTATCTTCCGCATTAGTTAATGCGGAAGACATAACACTCATGCGGACAAGTGTATTACTCTTCCGCATTGACTAATGCGGAAGACATAATACTAATGCTGAAGAAGTTACTCTTCCGCATTGACTAATGCGGAAGAACAAAAGAAGATGCGGACAAGACTTTGCTCACCCGCATTGACAAATGCGGATGACCGACCAAATGCGCATAAGTATTTGTTCATCCGCATTAACCAATGCGGATGACCAACATACTAATGCGGATGATCAAGTGAAGAAATGCTGATCAAGATTATCTCATCCGCATTTGTCAATGCGGATGAACAAGCAAAGATGCGGATCAAGACTTAGACTAGTTTTTGATGTAATAGTTTAGGGGTAGTTTAGTCATTTTGTAAAGACATCTTGTCTGCCTATAAATAGAATCGTTTACCTTGTACTGAGGTGACGGCTGATAGATAGAGAATTTTTGTTGTAATTATTCTCTGTAAATCAACTTTGATATATACGAATACAAAAGCATTTATGAGTATTATATTGCATTGAATGTTCTTTGATTGTTTGTTTCCGCCACTCAATCATTGACTTGACTATCATATTCCATTCTTAGTAAGAATATCAATCTTACTCAACCCCAGTCACCCACTGTCCTTACCAGCGGCTCCTCATCTGACTCTTCCTCCTCATCTGGCAGGAAGTCTTGATGGAAGACAACACTCTCTGTTCCACCCTGTGTGTATGGTGGAGATGGTATATCAGTGGTAGTGGCTCTAGATGGAGTGGGGCCGGTATCTCGACCATCACCACTGTCATCGTCATCGGGTAAAACTATAGGCTTTGTATCTGAATCACTATCATCGTGATGCCACTTCTTACGAGCGGGCACCACGTAGTCCTCCCTGGCCAGATGCCCAAACAATCTCCTCACTGGGGGCTTCACCTGCTTCCTCCGGTACATCTTCATCCTACCAAGGGTGGTGTCTTCTGTTACCTCAAGTGTAACCGCATCATCTCTCTCATTTGGCAGCAAAGAAAGCTTCTGATCAATGATCTCTGTATAAAACGAGGGTACATACAAAAGCCTTCCTTGCCCTTGACCTCTATATTTTCTACTAGGTATGCGAAGATCATCCGAGAGAAACTGAACGGATGGTTCAGTACTAGAGCTATGTAAGCATTCTGGATTTGATCCGACATCTCATCAAAGCCTCCTTTCCTTGAGGCTATGAACTTGAGGAGCACATGGGCCAAGTACTTGAACTGGGGGCACATGTTGCTCTTGTTGAGCACACCTGCATTAATGTCCCCAGCGTACTTGTTCCGAAGAAAACATCCCCGAACCATCAGAGGATGCAGCCTGGTTGGGCAGACACCATCTTCTCCCAACTCCAAAACCCTCCTTAGATCATCCTCATTGATCTCAATCTCTTCACCAAAAATAGAGCTCCGAATACGGCGAGGCTTAGAGGACCTATCCACGACAACACTATCCCAGAAAGCCTACTGAATCGATTGATATGGTGTGCATAGTGTGGAGATGGCCTTGAAGATTTTCGATCTCTGGAAAAAGGCAATAATCCCTGTGAACTCAGAAGCGTTCCAGGATGTGACATCAAGATGAGCACAGATGTTGTGCTTCGTGCTCATCATCCATCTGCTAGCCATGTTTTTTTAACACAAGACACATATACGTTAGAATTGGCGTAAGTGAATGAGATTTGAATTTTAATGAACTTGAATAATTCTATTCAGTTATGCGAATGGACAATGTGACTGAGTCTTAGTCATGCGATTGAGCTCAGTCGTACGATTGAGCCTGCGACTGAGCTTGGTCGTAAGCATTTCTATGCGGTTGAACCAGTCTTGCGACTGAACTCATACGCATGGTTCATTTAGGCGATTGAGTCATATGCCCAGCTCATTTGTGCAATTAAGTCATTTGCACAGCTCAATCGTGTGATTGAAGTTCATCAGTATGTTCATTCGTATGCATCTCTATTCGACACTTTTAAATCAATTCTTGGTCTATACTTGATGTTAAACGTTGTGGTTAGGCTCATTAGACTCGCAAACGCTCAAAATAACACCTAATACTCTTAAAATTAATGATTTAGTCCATTTTAGTGGTTTATTTTGAAAACTTTGTCTCGGTTCTTGTTTTGACCAATTTAGGTCATTAGGGCTTGATTAAACCGAACATTGAGGTCGATTTTCATCTCAGATTACTTGTAGATATAGAGAGTAATTGTTAGAGTCACAAACAAGATGCTAAATCACTGAAACGAGATTTAGGCAGAGTAACTTTGCTTTCGTGCGACTTGAGAGCGATTGAGGGGTGATGAAAATGTGCGACCGACTCCCCTCTATTTATACTGAGTTTACCTTTAGTCTTGTGACTGGACCTATTCGCATGCTTGATTTGTGCGACTGGGGCTCGGTCGTGCGACTGGCTCAGTTAGTCACATCCATTCGTGCGACTGGGGTTCAGTCATGTGACTGACTCAGTCGGTCACCTCCATTCGTGCGATTGGTTCATTCTAGTGATCCAATCGCATGGATTGACCCATACTTATTGTCCAATCGTACATCTGGTCCATACGTATGGTTCAATCGTGCGAATGGCTCAGACTTATGAGTTTGACTCTATGCACTTTCAAACACTTAACCTGTTAAATATTGATAAGACGTTATGACGGTTGATCATCTCAGACATGACTTTTTTAATTTGAAAATCTTGTTGATCACCTCAGACATGATCCTTTTAACTTAAAACCCGATTGGTCACCTCAGACGTGACCTTTTTTAATGAGTGATTCATAGATTGAATCCAGATATATAGTCCGACTTTTACCTAATAAATAACTAACAGTTAAATAAAGAACAACTAGAAACAAAACAATATATGTTTTTGTATTTTTGATTGGAGATGGATTTAAACCTATTAGAGTACTTCTAACCGATTTTACTTCCTAGACAGAGCATGTTCAATTTCATCATATCTGGTACGATTCATTGTGGAATCATACAGGTATATCAGAGTCATTTGGGATATTTTAATAAACTATTTTGATGCTAGATTCTTGTTTTGACCGAGATTCAATAGCAATTTTAGGAAATCATACTGGAGCTATAAGATGCATATAATGATTTTAACTTTCAAGAACTACAGCTCACAATGAATGTCAGTATACTTGTCCTCTTAAATTCATACACAGATTTTTGACACACATTGGTGATGAGTTAAGGTTTAATTATTTCAACAAGCATTTGTGGATCCCACGCTTATATGGTAATCAACATTCCTCAGGAGATTTTTGAGCGGTCTACGGGTATAATTGAAGAAGAAACTATTCTAAGAGCTTTCAAAGAGATGTCAAGCCTCATGTCAGTGCCATCGCACAACAGAGAGGGACAAACAAAAATGAATTCTAGAATATTTATGTTATGATTATCCTCAGGTCAGTGCCACTACACAGCAGAGAGGCACACAACCTATCTTCTTGTTAGAGAATTTATTTCGTTTTGCACATAACGCACCAACAACATAAGTTATTAGCTTAATTGCATTTAGCATATTTCCATGTGCTTTGCTGATTTTTATGGATGTCCGAACATATTTGTGGCATTTATTTTGCTCTTCACCCCTTATTGGAACTGCGTTGATTGTGTTAACCGGGGATAAGATGAGAACCCACAGCAAGTTGAACAACTTAGTTTGAATTTTAAACCACCATGAGGTCTACTCATCAATTGTGTTGAATCCACCGACACATCATATAATGAACTAGCAAGCTCTAGGTCTAATTTTTCTATGTTACCTTAATAGCTTACTTGTTTTACTATCATTTTTCCTTTTATTTTGCTTAGACTTCTCAAACTTATGCTTTGAATTTTGCATCTTAATCATTTAAAACTATTAAAGTCCCTAACAATCTGTTCCCTGTGTACTATCATTTTTCATAAACGTTGAATCAGTATCAAAGATTTGATTACATTCCTTTTAGCTAATTTGTCATCCTCCCTCGTCTTTTTTTAAGTAATTAAATAAAGCAACTACTTTAATACTAATCTAACCAATTCTCCCCCTAAAATTCTAAAACCGGAAATATTTTTGCGTTTTTATATTTTTAATAAACAGGAAAATAAAATAAAATAAAGGAAAATAAAAATAAAAATAAAAAAATGTCAGACTAGGCACTTTCTTCCTCTAAAATCATATCACTTTTCTTTTTCACGCTATTAACCTTTAATAAATATAAAAATCTCGGTTTCTCAAATGCTTTTGTGTAAAGGTCGGGCCGTTGAAAATCCGTATTTATTTTTACCACATCGATTAATTGCTTTTCAAAACAGTCACGTATAAAGTGATACTTAATACCGATGTGTTTAGTTTTAGGATGTTGGACTGGATTTTTTGTCACGGCTATAGCAGCAGAATTATCAACATAGATAGGAGTGTTAGAAAATTGCAAACTGTAGTCTCACATTTGCTATTGAATCCAAATGATTTGTGAACAGCAACTTGCAGCAGCAACGTATTCAGCTTCACATGTTGACAAAGCAACGGAGGTTCGTTTCTTACACTGCCAGGTGACTAACCATCTACCAAAGAACTAACATCCTGTTGATGTTGACTTGTAAGCTCAAAGTCATCGTCATGAGGATACCACAACCCGAGTGTTGGAGTACCCTTCGGATAACGGAAAATCCTTTTAACACCGAAAAGATGGTTGACTTTGGTTTCGCCTGATATCTGGAACAAAGACACGTCGTGTACATGATATCAAGACGAGACGCTGTGAGATACATAAGGGATCTGATCATTCCTCTATACATTGTAGCATCAACCAGATCACCATTTTTGTCAGGTGCCACATCATGGTTCGTGGCAAGTGGAGTTCCAGCAGCTGAAGCATTCTCCATGTCAAACCGATTGAGGATGTCCCCTGCATATTTAGTCTGATGCAGGAAGATTCCTTTTAGTGTCTGAACCACCTGTAATCCAAGGAAGAACTTCATCTCCCCCATTACACTCATCTCAAATTCTTCTTTCATGATAGATTCAAATTCTTTATATAACTCTTCATTTTTGGAACCGAAGATTATGTCATCAACATAAATCTGTACCAGCAGTAAGTCGGCATCTTTTTCTTTGATGAACAGTGTACAATCAATAACTCCTTTGTGAAAATTGTGTTTCAGGAGATGAGTTGAGAGTTTCTCATACCATGCTCTAGGGGGTTGATGGAGCCTGTAGAGAGCCTTATCCAGCTTGTAAACTCTATCCCGAAGATAAGGAACCTCAAATCCTTCTGGTTGATTGACATACGGATTTCACGGATTTCACCATGAAGGAACACACTCTTGACATCTAGTTGATAAACTTTAATCTTCATGTAAGATGCATAGGCTAGGAAGATACGGATTACTTCAGTCCTAGCCATAGGTGCAAACACTTCATTGTAGTCAATGCCTTCGACTTGTCTAAAACGTTGAACCACAAGTTGAGCCTTGTTTCTGATTATGACCCCTTGGTCATCTTTCTTGCACTTCAAGACCCATTTAGTGCCAATTACCTTAGCACCTTTTGGTCTATCCACCAGTGTCCATACTCCTAGCTTCTTGATTTGAAGGAGTTCTTCTTGCATGGCACTAACCCATGCCTTATTGTTTAAGGCTTCACTTACATATTTTGGCTCAAATTGAGACACAAAACATCGACAAGCACTGTCATGAAGATAGCCTTTTTCCATGACTAAGGCCTAATCAGCTGAGTATAGCTAATTTCGTGTTTGTACTCCCGATTGTACATCCCCTATTACATTGTCCAAAGGATGATATACATTTAACCGAGATCTAGGAGTGTTGGGAACAACTACTTCCTGATCTAGATTTTGAATTCTTGGTTCAGTATCTTTAGCCGTTGGAGTGTGAGGTTCCGAAGTGTTAGAAGCATCAACATCTAATGCTTGTGTACTTTCAGTAGCAGGAACCTGTTCCTCCTTGTCCACCTGTTCAATTTCAACTTCTTCATCGTCAGAGGAGGAGTCACTTACATCAAGTGCCCCCTAAAGGACTAGAAGATTCACCTTGTGAAACTAATTTTGTCGAGTCTAGTGACGGTGTGTTTAAGACATCGTACATCATTCTGATCAATAACTCATCATCAGGACGGGCGGGTTGGATGTTGAAGGACTTAAAAAATCCATCACAGTCAAAGAAGAATCAGGGTCCCTTTCCAACAGTGGGGGTGGTGTATCTCTAAATATCAACATTGCACCACATTTCTACCTGGCGTGTTGAGTTGTTATAAACTCTCTTATCTGGTATATTGTATCCCAGAAAGATCCCTTCTTCAGCCTTCTCACTAAACTTCCCTGACTGAGTTTTCTTCAGCAGCGTATATGGTGCGCCAAATGGTTCGAGGTACTCCAGATTAGTTTTACATCGCTGGATCAACTCATAACATGTTTTACCATGACGTTTGACCACCAAGACTCGATTAAGGGTGTAACATGCATTGGCCACTGCCTCGTTCCAAAATTGGATAGGCAGTTTCTAGTCTGCTAGCATCATCCATGTTGTCTCTATCAAGCTATGATTCTTTCGTTCAGCAACGCCGTTCATTTGAGGAGTGTAGGCAGATGTGAACTAGTGTACGATTCCTTTCTTTTTTGCAGAACGCCTCCATCCACTGTTCTTGAACTTTGTGCTGTTGTCTGATCGAATCTGACTCACTTTCAACTTGGAGAGTGATTCCAATATAGTTACCAACTATTTGAAAGATTCAAACGTCTCAGATTTGGATTTTAGAAATATCACCCAAGAGAATCTTGAGTAATCATCAGTGACTACATAACAGTACAAATCACCGGCGCTGCTTTTGGTGCTGACAGGACCAAACAGATCCATGTGTAGAAGTTTGAGAGGCAGGTCAATGGAATTCACTTTCTTTGCCTTGTGAGAGTTCTTGGTTTGTTTACCTTTCTTACACGCTACACAAAAATCCAGAAGTTGAAAGTTCTTGACATATACTTCATTCACTAAATCATTATGGATCATATGATTCATCTTCCATGGATTGATATGTCCCATTCTCCTATGCCAGGAGACGGAGTCTCTCTCTATTGCATGTGATAAGAAGCATTGAACTTTATGATCGGTTGTGGAGGCTTTTGATAGATCCAAGACATATAAGTCATTATATCTTGAAGCTGACATTAAGATTTTGTCCTCCGGGATATTGTAATCCTTCTTCAATATGTAGCACTTTTTGTTGTCAAAAACAACTTTGAATCCTTTGTCACAGATCTGGGAGACTGAAAGCAAGTTATTCTGTAGTTGTTGAACGTAGTTGACCTTATCAAACTTGACTTTCTGGTTTCCCACTTCGCCTTGAGAGGTGATGTATCCTCCTTTATTCCTAGCAAATGATACATGTCCCCCTTTAATTTGTTTGACATTAAAAAGGAAAGACAAGTTCCCGGTCATGTTCCTAGACACCCCACTATCAACAATCCAGGTATTTGTTATAGCACTGTAACAGACACCCTCCATATTCAAAGGAAATGATCAGTTTAGGTTTGGGACCCAAGCCTTAACTCGCTTGGGTGACCCAGAGGAATCACACATCATAAACTCAACCCACTGTCCATTTGAGGGTGAGGGCGAGGGCATATCATTCTTCATATTGTTCTCATTATTAGACAATGGACTTGACTTTTCTTTCCATAAGCCAGTTTTGTGTAAGGCTTGTTTGTGATAAACAGAGAACTGGCTTACAGTTTGAACTTTAGGTTCATTAATTATCTTTAGTGGAGTAATAGAACTCTTTTTCGAAGAACTTGGTTTTGTATCATAAAGTTCAATTTTATGTCTTGGAGTCTGATAATAAGGACAGTTAGAAGAAATGTGTCCTTTCTTTCAACAACTGTAGCATGATCTCCCTTCTACATGTTGAGTAAACTATTTAAGTAGGGTTGAGTGTGATACAGGTGTGAAATGAGTCTGGTTGGATTTGGTCACTACTCATTTAGAGGTATCACTTTTATTAACAAAATTAATTGTTTTGACGTTTTGAACATCATTAACATGCCCTTTGGTTGGACTTTGATGACTAACACATGTGTGGTTAACTGGTTTAGTAAGTTTGGGTTCTAAAATAGACTTTGGTGAACTTCACCTTACATTAACCCTTTTAAATGCATCATTTTAAATTTTCAACGGGCATCTTGCCTTTTGATTTCAAAGTATTCTCCTTCTGTTTAGTGACAGATTTCACTGCTTTACCAGTGGAATCTGGATCACTAACCAGAGAAGTGGACACCACATGATCCTTAATTGGGTTGTTACAGGTCTACATTTTGTATTTAACATGATCTCATGTGGTGGTGGAACTACTTTGTAACCCAACCCTTCCCCATTATTTCATTCTTTCACTAAGTGTTGAACTATGTGAGAAGAACTGGTCCAACTGTGCAGTTTTTGTTTTAAAGAATTTACTTCAACTTCTAAAACAACTTTTTCTTTCTTTGTTTCTTCCAAAGAATTTAAATAAAACTTAATATCATTAGCTTTATTAAAAGAAACAACCTCGGTTTCCCTTAGTTGTTTACCTAAAGTTTTATTTTTTCTTTATAACTGCACTCATTTTGTTTTAAAATATGATTAGCTTCTGTGCACAGTTGTAAATCATTTACTAAGCTATCATTATGGTCTAATAACCTAGAAAATTTCAAATCAATGCTTTCTCTAAATTTGTTACATTCAATACAAGCATGATTTTCAAAAAGTTGGTCTTTCGTACTTACCTATGAAGAATCAATTGAATCAGCCATCAATGTAGAATTTGACTCTTTGGATGCTGGAGATTCTAAACATGTCGTTCTGAGTTCTTCTTCAATCAAGTGATTTACCACATTCACAACTTCTTTGTTATCTGACATTACTTGTTCAACTGTGACTTCACCTTCACTTGCAGAGCCATCATCCAATCCCTCGACATAGGCAATGTTTGATTCACCCGGAGACACACAACGGAAGGTCCAGTCCTGCCCTTCGTCACCTTGAGCATTCAAGGCCTTTATCTCTTTGCTTGACGAGGTAGTTCCACTCCTGTCTTTGTCTTGATGGTTGAAGGTTGAGAATGGATTTCCGTTACCTATTTTCTAGGGCTTTACACATTCATGTTTGAAATGCCCCTTTTCACCACAATTAAAGCAGGTAACTTTGGTTTTGTCAAAACCAAAGGTTGTGTCTTTTATGGCTACTAAATTTTGTCCTGTCTTTTTCACAAACTTTTTTGCCTTTCTGACAAAACTCGCCAAGGCCCACGTGATATCCATTCTCTCAAGTTCATTTTCGTCCACCTGCTTATAATCTTCATTTGCAAGATGGCAATTTCCAATCTTCCCTGCAACTAGGCCATCATAGGAATAGACAACAGCTGCTAGAAGATCCATGTGCTCCTTTGCAACTTCCACAGTAATATTACCGAGATTCTCGATCTTTAACTTAGTAGCATTGGCTTCAGGCACTATATATTGGGTGTAAGATGACCCTAACGTTTCTGATCCTGAAGCAGTGGTCTGGGAAGGAGCTGCTGAACTAGACACAAAGGCAGTTTGAAGTGGTGCTCCCGAACTAGTTGGAGTGGGTGATGAGTTATAAAGTGAAAGATTCTGGTCGTATGATCCTTTCTGTGACCTGTACTTCATTCTCAGTTCCTCCTCCCTTAATTTCAGGATGAAGTCATTTATGTCTAACTTTGCAAGAGTATTGTTTTGTCTCAGATTAGACACAAAGGAGTCCTATTTCTCTGGCAAACCATTTGAAAAACCTGACACTTTATCTTCCATAGACGTTGTTACCCCATGAGTGTGCAACTCACTCATCAGATGGTAGAATCGGTCGATAGTATCATCCAAGCTTTCTTTCCCTATTGAGGGGAAGTTATCAAGCTCCTTCTTGAGAGCCTTTGCCTTCAATGCATTTAACTTTGCATTCCCATCATATCTTTTCTCCAAAGCCAGGCATTACTTTTTCGCCTGTTTGTTCTCAGAAAACTGATGAAAGATATCTTTCGGTATCGACTGAGTCAACAGTGCATACACCTTCTTTACAACATTGTACTTAGCTTTCTGGTTGTTAGTCATACCTCCCAAAGTTAGCTTAACACCATTGGCACCGACTGACATACTATAACCTGTTTCAATAGATTCCCAAACATTTGGGTCAACTCCATTTAGACAGATCTCGAACCTCTGTTTCCATTGTGGATAATCATCTAATGTTATAATTTTAGGTGGTTTATTGTGATTCCCAATTTCATTTTCTAGAAGCATAAGGTTCTGGATGCGAGAGTACCTTCCAACAATAAAATCAGAGAACTAATCTTCCATCTCTTTAAACGTTGAACTTTAAAACTATACTGGCTCACTCGTGCGAATGGACTATATGTATGGATCACTCGTGCGAATGAGGGGTGCGAATGAAATCAATCATTCAATTGGATTCAGTCGTACGTCTGGAATGTGCGATTAGAGACAAGCGAATGTGGTTGTTCAGTCGTACGAATGAATGAGCGGCTGAGTTCAATCGTGCGAATGGGGTGTGCGATTGAGTTCAGTCATGCGATTGAGCCAGTCGTGCAACTGAAGGCTGCTATTTTTGCAAAATCGAAGGTTTTTGACACTTTGACACAAAAACACTATTTTTCAAGAACCCTAATCTGTCATATGCAGAAAAACATAAACTTTGAGACCTGGAGACATTGAAAACACTTTTTAACTCAAAAGAATGACTCTTTTGAACGAAAAACGTGATTTTTACACTGAAACTAATCGAATCACATATAAAATCAAGAGCCAAAGCTCTAATACCACTTGTTAAGACCGTGTACGTACGGAGTACTAACTGATTATGCGTGAAACCAGATCAAATAGTGCAGAATCCTATTTGATTGGTGATCCAATCAGTGAGAACACAATCCCGATCAATCTTACGATTAAAGAAACGTTAAGACCGAGTAGAAAAAGATCATATGCGAACTATGAACTTGGAATAGGGTTTCTAGACGCTCTGGACGGCTAGGTTATGAGTATGTGTCAAAAAGTCTAATTTTTCCATGAAATAAGTTGTATTTATAGGTTTGCAGTCTTCATTCGTGCGACTAAATCAATAACAAGGTTCAGTCGTGCGACTGACCCATGCGACTGATTCATACGCACGATTGAAGGTTCAGTCGTGCGACTGAGTCAATCTCATGTCTCACTCGTATGACTGATCTAGTCTTCTGGTTCAGTCGTGCGACTGGTTCATTAGCATGATGTATTCATGCGTATTGTCCAGAAGTATGGTCCATTAACATGAATCATCATATAACAACTTCAAACCTATATAACAAGTTTATATATATGAATTAAATATAAGTAAACATCAAAACAGAAATCATATATTATTACAATGTTTCATTACACATATGTAAGTCATGATAGACTTATACATTAAGCACACAAACTAGGGACATATGTATCAACAACTTATTCACAAATGCAATCATACACTGTACTATTACTCAATCACGCAAAGTGTTCACATCATATGAGAATAAGTCATCCGCTGTGAATATCTAATAAACAATCAAAGTGTCCACAATGTATGGCAAATTTGTCATCCACTATGAACTACAAAACAAACAATTAATGTACACACAACACATGAACAAATTAAATTTATAAACATTGATACAGTGCGATAAACCTCTGACCCTGATCATTGAAAAACCTAATCTCTGTTTGATTTCATCACTAATATTTGTTCAAATAAGTATAACAACTGAAATCCATTGATCAAGTTGTTATGAGACATAATCAAAGTATGAGTTGACCGAAACAACTAATTGTTATGGATCAAACATGATCCAAATCAATTTGAATCAAAACATTTAAAAATCAGCAATATTTTCAAGATTAAAATTGACCAGATTTGACTTTTCAAATGTCAAATTGATCAAAATTGATATTATCAACCAATAACACTTAGACATAATCTATGGGTTCAACACACATGATTGATCATCACATAACAATTGGAAATTACCTATGAACACATGATCAAAATTACTTCATATTAATATCATACATTACCATCATACAAGTTATTAACATACTATTTTTGTTTGTAGATATAGAAAACCTTGTGTTTGTTAGAGATCATAATCTCTGTGCACATCTCAACCCTGATTCACCAAAGGCAGAGAACTATAGAGATATCATACAAGCCATCATAGAAACTAGGCTTGTACATGTATGATAGCTAGACCTAAGATTATTAAATAACATATTGTCTAGTTTTGGACTCATGCTCATATGGAGCAATATCAAGGTCAAAAAGTATTGGGGTCTACCATCTATGATCGGCAGATCACTATCTAAGAAGAAATGATCAGGAGAGTATTATAGCTTGGAGATGAAGATATTATGGGTCTAGTGGATTTTTATGAGAACTATGTTCTCCATGTGTTCAAACATATATGTACACTGGTACCATTGACAGAAAGCAAATCAAGAAGTCCTATATGTGTGCTCAATTTAGATTTCTTAAGCTTACATATCAGAAGACCACGACCAATAAGAAGACTAGCTGGGATGCCACTTTATTGAGGATTTCTTTTACAATAGCAAGTATCATTTCACGAAGGCCTTTCAATTTTGTTGCTCAAGTGTCAAATGGAATGATCTACAATCTAATTGAAGTGAGGAATTAGTTTCAGATGTATACTAGATTTCTTCAGATGATCATGGATGATCTATTACCAAACATCCTAAGGGAAGGTGTTGTATTTGACATTGTTCATTTCAATGAACATGTGTTCAACAGGATCAAATAAATTTTGTACCACGGTGATGATATTGTCATACCTCCTCACATGATAGACCATGATCTACCTGTTCTAGACGTGTTTATGAGGATTCCAGGCCAGGGAAAATCACATATGATATTTCAAACCATTATTCACCTAGACCCTATCATCCATCCTGCACTAGTCATTCATTAAGAAGATCTGATTGCACCTCAACCAGAACCAATCATTCAATAAGAACAAGCATAAGAAGAAGCCCAAGAACAAGATTAGTCTCATTTGGAGCATCACATGCCTTCTCCACCTTAAAGTCCTCATCTATCATATCAGCACACCTTGTCATCTCTTTTAAGAGATATAGATGTGTCACTAGCAGAACAAACAATCACCAAGAAGAAGTTGGAACATCAACTTCATATGTGTCTAAGCAAGAAGAACAAAGTACTAATGTTGAGCATAAAGGACCAGATAAACAAGCAAGTGAAGTACCTACTAAGGAATAGACTGAGTACTTAAAAGTGTTTTTATTCACTGAGTATAAAAAACTAATTGAAAAGTCAAACAATAGAGCAAAAATATTTAAAGAGAAGCTCAAGAGCAAAGATAAAGAGATAGAGAAGCTAACATCTCATCCAGAGGCTCAGAAGTTGATTGTTCAGTTTCTAGAACAACAACATCAACAATCAAAGGAAGAATTTAAGCTTAAAGACCAAGAATTGAGCAGTCCAAGACTTGACATTGCATATTTGACTGAACAGACAGATTCTAGTTGAACATACTGGGATTGATAAGTTAAAGAAGATAATTTTTGCTCAAAAATGAATAGATTAAGATGTTGAATAGAGAACTGGAGTATGTAGACACTTATCAAAATAAGGAAGAACATTCAGAAGGTCAAGAACAAGACGTGAGTGAATAATTCATTCATCAAGTCATGTCTCATGCTAAAGAACCTTGCATAAGGGAATTTGAACAAGCAATTATCATCCCTGAGGAGACATACTCAATGGATCAATTGTTTGGTGAGGCTAATCCATTTGAGAACATCCACTATTCACCCATACTAAGTCAACATTTTCATATGCCTACCACTCAACCATCTCAATCAAGCATCATTCCTATAATCCTATTATCTGAGAAGCAAAAGGAGCCGATTAGACAGTTTGTAGAATCATTGAAAGTGCAATTTGAATCATCCAAAGATCAAGCATCATCATCATCACAACTTCAATTACAAACTTATCAGAGGAAGAGGAAGAGACTATACCTAGCTTTATTAAGGAAAGGAAAACAAAAGGTACAATAACAAGAATAGCATGAGTCTCCACCTCTTAAGTTTTTAAAAGTTAAAGCTGAGTTAGTTGACGGAGATGAAACCAATAGAAAGAATCTAAGGCTGTTATTTTGGAAGAAGGAGAGATTGATCAATCTCATGACAAGCAACAAGAGCTAATCATCATTCTTAGTGATTCTAATAAAGAAGAAGAAGAAGAAGAAGAAAAGGATGAAGATGAAATTGAAACATTCAAGACTCATTCCTTGATGATCCAAAAACTCTTATTGGTCTAGATTTAGAATCAAGGGGTTTCCATATGACATATTCATGTAGCTTAACCTTTCTTAGGTTAAAGACTTGCTCAAGGACTATCAAGAAATGATGAAAAATAAGTCTGAGCAAACATACAAAAGATACAAAGAGATCAAGGATCAACAAGAGTTTTAGAAGAATTCGCGTAAAGATCTTTAAATATAGAAGATGGCCTACTCCCAAGTCAAAAGCTGGTGGAGTCACACAAGAATACCATATAGGTCATATGCGGGTAGACCTCTATCTCAGATGAAAGACCTTGCTAGAGAAATCTACAAGAACATACTTACAAGTGCCTTGAAGCCACAAGTATATAAACCTCATCTTGGAGCATCATTATCTACTTATCATCAAGCTCCACCTAAGCTTCATCCCATAGAGGAGCCTAGGCAGTTTATGCCACATAGGCTATGGCCTGAAGGAAATGAAGTATAGGAAATGATAAATGAAAACAAAAATTTAATGAAGCTCTATGATAGAATAACACTAACAACATTAGTAGATGAAAGGAATATAGTGGCATTGAAGTATGATGGGATATGGGATGTTGTGCTGATAAAGAGAGTATTTGGACTTGTTCAATACTTATCATACATATCCCAACTAGAATCATTGAATTATGATGACATATTTGTAGAGATTAATGAAGAGGCTGATGCAACCTAAACATCTTAAGTCTATCCTGCATGCTGCACAAGTACATTAAAGAAGAATGCTTAGGAAGTTTCACACATGAAACAGAAAATACTCTAAGTGTGAAATCTTCCGAAGCCAAGAACAATATCTTCCGAAGCCAAACATGAAGTCTTCCTAAGCCTCAGAGACAAAGTCTTCCAAAGCTTCACTTCATGAAGACTGATTTCTTCCGAAGACTTTTAGTAACATGCTTTATCTGATGTACTGTTCCATAAAGTTGGACACCTTTCTGCTTCATCTTTGCAAGTCACCAACTTACATGAGTTGGTGAAAAGGTCTATGCTTTTGGTAGATGTACATTGAGGTATTGAGTTTATGACTTTCTACTTTATGTACTTTATCCTTTTTATAATAGATAAGGATGTGAGCTATGGCATGTCATAGTCACAAGTCAAAAGACAATCTGCCTTTTGACTGTACAATTGATTTTGTTTGTGTCTAGTCAATTGTATCGAGCTGGCTTTCAAAGTATAGCCGGCTGTAGGATGTAGCATAAGTATCTCATGTTCTTATATCTTTCTATTATGCTTTGTAACACTTGTAATAGAACATAAAGAAGGCAATATACTGCATTCTTGAAAACCATACACTTGTGTTCTTTGTGTTTTGTCTCTTACATTACTTGTGTTCCTAGTGTCTTAACTTGGTTAATCCAATTTACTGTTTGATTAAAGTTTTATTAATCTCCTCCTTGTGTTGTTGTGTTTTAACTGACCCCCTTCAACGATCCTGTATTTGGTATCAGAGCATTCCAGGCTCCTGATATAAGATCTCACCATCTTAAGATCTCTTACACACACAAATACTAAACTTTTCAAATGGCAGCCATTTCCAAAACTGATATGGAAACTGGAACCATGAACAAGTCCCCACTGATCACTCTTGATGAGTTTGACACCTGGTGTTTAAGAATAGAAGGTTTCATCAGTTCTCTTGATTCAAGAAAGTGGGAGTCTATTGAGAATGGACCTTTCATACCCAGCACCCCTTCTGCTACTGGTGCTGGTATGATCCCCAAAGATGTGTCTAACTACTCTGATGAAGATAGGAAAAGAGTAGAGATTGATAGAAAAGCCATGACAGCTCTTCAAACTGCCCTTCCAAACTCTGTGTACAGAGGTTTCAAGAAGTGCAAAACAGCCAAGCAGCTGTGGGATGCACTGAAACTGATATATGAGGGTTCCTCTGAAGCCAAGGAGAACAAGAAGGATCTCCTGAAGCAGCAGTT